>OMOT01052509.1:0-19341 GCA_900312575.1 Acanthochaenus luetkenii
TGACACAGTCAACCAGATAGTACTCACAAGGGCTACAGAAAGGAAAACAAAATAAAAAAAGATGAGGATATTTATTCCTCAGTCCACTGAGATCCAATCAAGAGAGGGAGAAGGAGAAAGAGAGCAATTAAGCCCTTCTCCCACTGGACTGCTATGTGACTGTGTAGGTGGAGTTCACTGAGGGTGACACTGCAAACTCTGCAGCAACTTCAACACTAGCTAATCCGTTTACAGGTAACCGTGTGAACACTTTCAGCAAGCATGCAAGAGGTCAAAGGTGACTCTCTGGATTATAAACTGTGATATAATGAATTGTTTAGTTGCAAACTCTAAGGACAACCATAACTGTTACAATAACCATGATAGCCAGGAGTAGCCATGAGTCAGAGTGTGCAAGTACAATTACTTACAATCTAAACAATAAACAGTTTATTTACAGTCATCTTTAAATAAAAAGCAGAATGAATTTAACAATATAGCTCTTTAAAAAACCTCCCTTACATTGCTACTGCATACATGTACTAACATGATAAGATATTATTTCAGTGCTGTTGATAGTGGTGCTAGAGTTGAAAATAGATCAGTTGTACAAGCTGAGGCAATGACTTGTAAATTACTTTTTTATGAGACCAAAACCAATTAGCACATTGTGCATGTGCTAGCCACTTGTAATATTGCATTTTAAAGGAATATGTTTTATTTTAATAAAGAACATTGCTAAAAAGACGCCAAATATATAGATCCGAGTGTATACCAATAATAATTATAACAATAATAACAATAAACAACTTTATTTCTATAGCACTTTTCTTATGCCAAGTACAAAGCATTTTGCAATTAATAAAAACAAACACATATACACATAAAGACATACATAGGGAGTGCTATAAGAAGCAGCAAAAAAATACAAATCACAATGGCTCATGAACACATAGACACACGCATGCAGACTTGGCTACTGGCATCATTAGGATTTACTGGCAAGTACAGCTGTGTATCATCAGAATGGGAATGAAAGGAAAATATATGTCTATAAATTAAAAAACCAGAAAGAGAAATAGCACAAGTCTGCTCATTGAACAAGCTTTTGACACTATGTTTTCTTTTCTATTTAAGATAAGCAAAATCACCTAGAGGGTTTTCAGCTGGCTCTTATATTAACATATTTCTTCAGGCAAATTGTTCCAAAGTTTAGGTGTCCTAAAGCTCAATCACCTGTAATCTTTAATCTGGCAGTTGGAACTGACAAAATGTATCATTAACTCTATCATGAACTGCTTTAAGAGTGTTAAGGCCACTGGCATCATTAGGATTTACTGGCAAGTAGAGCTGTGTATCATCAGCATAACAATGAAAGGAAATATGTCTATAAATTAAATGACCAAGTAGACTGCTGCTGTCTTAAGGCTGGTTCATGAAATAAGAAACAACACGGACGTGCTGCAGCACCTCCATTCATGATTAGCTGAATAAAGAACTGGAATTACTGGCTGATTCTGGCTCATCAACTCATGTGGAGCTGGGAAATGTTTTGTTTGTGTAAAAGTTTACTGGTGAACCTCTGTTGGACAGCCTGTCTGAACCTACTCACTGCCACAGGTGTTTATGCAATCATTTCTGTATTTCTAAGGAATAATTATATCAGTGAGTCATCTGTGGCACTTTTGCCAATTTCCATACAAAGATACGGTGGCTTTGTGATCATGAGTATCTGCATACTGTATACCCTTGACTTTACAACATGTTTTTCCCCAATGATCTTCCTGTAGACCTTCCTGTACCCCAGCCTTTCACTCATCTCATTTCAAAAGACTGCGGAAGTGAGACAGACTCACCCACAAAAAAGAGGTGGAGACCTGTTGCCTGTCAATGAAGAGTTACCAAAGAGGGCAGACAAGGAATAGAGTTGACAGGAATTATGAACCTTAGGAATTTGTATTTTTCTCACAATCTCAGTCGGGGATCCTAGGTTGTACAGTGAAACTATTGTGGCTAAGGTTTATACTCGCCTAAGACTATGAGCATTGAGAACCTAAGGGCACGATTACATCTGGAGTTCCTGGTGGCTTTTCTGACTGTCAAGTTCACTAGGCCTCCAATGGACGGAATGCTTGTGAAACTCATCCATCTTCCTCTGAATGCATGGGCAGCACCACGTTCACAAGTATGTAAAGATGGAGTACATATTATCACAAGTTTTTTGTGTTGTTTTTTATTAATGTGGGGAACCGGTGACATAATTAGTTTTATTTTCCACTACCTGAATCAACACTAAATAGCAGAATCCTCTGATCTAACCTGCAGACCCAGCTTCAAGCCCCTGTGTTGACAAGCATCCACCCTGCTGAAGTGTCTTTGGTACAGGTTACAGCTGTACGCTTAGTACAGATTACAGCTGCATGGGCCACAATACAAATTATATGTGTCTGTCTTGCTCCATCTATCCATATAGTCCAAACTTCAGCAATTGATGATTGGATAGATCCACACAAGCTAGCCAAATAAAAAACATCTATTCTGGATTATAGTTTTGTATCTGACAGCACTTACAATACAAACTGTACACTGTGTACCCTTTTCAACATACTGGATAAGAATAAAATGGGCACCTGGAAAAGGACATTCCCTGGACTAAACTTGGATAACTGCTGATGAGGTGAGTTTTTTTCTGTTCCGAGTCTAACTTACAAAAATGCAGTGCTAGTAATGCTACAACATATTTTATTGTGCTTGCTTGTGGGTGGATATTTTTATATTATGCTGCTGTTTCACTGGTTTCATTTTGGATGGCAATGATCTGCTTTTATTTTACATTGAATCAATATCACTTACATAGATTAGAAGTGCATTATGTGGAAGCCTGATATTTGTGTGAGGAGAATATGAATCAGTATTAAAATATTTCCTTCAATCCAACTTTGGTAAAGAAGAAGTCGTCTCATTGAGAGAAGATGAGACAGTATTCATTATGGCTTTCTTGAGGCAAGAATACACTACTTTGTACAAATAACACAACTATAAAGGCAGATAGTGTCTCGAATACAGATAAAGAAGTCAAATACATATAGGAGGGCATGAAAATTCTCAAACTTAAATCCACATTTTGGCTGGGTATAAACATATGAAAAACATTCACCAGTAGTCTTCTCCATACATCAGAACAGCATGCTTACTGATTTGGCATGAAGTTTCAGTGAGTACCGTTTTCTCTACACTATTGCACTTGTTATCACTGCGTTGTTATTACTGCAGTTACTGTCAGTAAGTACTCACAGGAAGACTATTCTTATTTTTAGGAACAATTGCATTGTCTTACTACAGTGGGGGAAAAAACATTTCCAGGGCTGTGTGGTGCATCTAATGTAAAAGCACCTTGGAGACAAAGGAGGGAGCAAGGGACTTTGATTAATATCTTTGTGTTGAGAAAGTTCTGCAGTGTTTTGGATCTCTCCTCTAAGACTACAGTAAATCAGTGCAAGCCTACGAAGAGGGTTTTACTTTTTGCACTTCTAACATTTCAAATGGTCAGTTCATCAGGTTCCAAGTGCAATTGTGGAATAACATTCTAATACTGTAACTGATATTAGGGAGCCTATTTAGAATTCAATTTCAAGGACTCATCATTTCAAATAGAGCATCATGATTATTGTGAGATTAGAGGCCATTGTAATCCCTTTCACTTGGTAATCTGGTTTCTGATGAGAGATTCTGCCAGCAGCCCAAAGACCCAATGTCTTGTTTATCCTTCTAGAGAGTAAAAAAAACATTCAAAGTAGGCCATTTTTCAGTTTACCTTCATTTTCCACATGGCAAACCACAAATGCAAGTCTCAATAAAATCGTATACGGTGTTCACTTTCCTGATAGTTTATCATATTTTGGCCTTGAAATTCTTTATGCATAGCTGGGATTCGACGCATACGTTTTAAAATATTTATTTTAATTTTATTTTATTTATCGCATTATGCATTACTTCTGTGAAACAACATGGGGAAAGGGGCCTCTGCCGTACCTTCAGCTACCCTGGTGAAGGTACGGCAGAGGCCCCTTTCCCAGATAAATTACCGACGGAAAAGAATATGATACTGAGCAAAAGAGCCTCTCTCCCTCAAACATGCCTCAATTTATATGCGAAAAATGGGAAACAAAACAAGCCAAACTTGAAGCCAATTTAGTTTTCAGAGCCGTCACAAAAAGCAATGAGGCAAATAGCTTTTGGCAGATCATTTAAAGCTGCACTCTCACTGCAAAGTCCATCTCTCAAGATGTTGTGTTATTATTGCTGCTATTTTCTTCTCAATATAGGTAAAGGTTGAGGCATGCAGAAGATATGATGTGCACTAACAGACAACTGGGTAGCCATGGGTCTTTAAAAGTCTGAAAGAGTTGTGAGTTAAAGTATCTAAACGTAAGGCTTTAAAAAGTATTAAGATGTCTTATATACAATTGTTAGAGGTCTACATTTTTAAAACAATTGATTATTAATTTAGTTGAATTTTGATGCAACTATAAAAGTAGATGGTTATATTGATATTCAGTGAGTATTTAGTCAAGGCAGAGTTGGAAAGTAGGGCAAATAAAAAAATGCAAATGCCATGAATTCTGTAGTTTTACAAAAAGATCTGAATGGGACCTGCAGTAGTGTTGGTTTTATTTTCTTATGCTGTATTACTTAATTTGCACTTACAGTTGGTCACAGTAAGTTTGATCTGCATGCATGTCCACTCTTAGATTAATGTAGGACAGATACAATATGCCAAACATGTTTTTTAATCTCATATACTTTAATAAACACAGTTGGACCTCAAACAATCAAATTCCTGGTGTCCTTTTTAATCTATTTCCCATTTTTCTTCTATTGCCCATTTATAGTTTTAGAACTTTCATTCAACTGTTTTGTTCAACTGTTTTGCCAGCTGTTTTATTTATTTATTAATTTTTTGGCTGCTGAATTTGTAATCTAACTACAGGTTGCATTAAAACTCAAGTCTTAAAAGTGTTACATTTAGCGTACTGAAACCAGCAGATACAATGAAGGCTGTGCATTAAAGAAGACAAATGTCAACTTAAAGGGAGCTAACAGTATTTTGCTATAGATCCTACAGAGAGTAGCTATCCTGAGTTGAAGTTATACATCTGATTATAAAGATGCAGTCAGCTTTTCAGATGAATCAGCTACAATGAATGTGATAGAGAGGAGAATGAGCAGTGGTCTTTGGTCTTTATTCCATAGCATTCCTGAGAGAACCTCTGCCTTAAAATTGCCATCGATAACATCTAACAAAGTCTACAGGAACTCAAATATGAAGGAAGTTGGTTCAAAAGAAGATGTGCTTTTCCTCTTCAAATGTGTAAAAATGACTCTCAACACAACCTCAGGTGATAATAAGAGCTCCCACATTAAAAGTGCAAAAGAAGTACTAAGCCAACAGTCGGAAGGTTTAACAGGAAACACATCTTGGAGAGTGACTCTGCAGCATCTGTTCTCAAGGTATTCAGGTTCACTTTAAAAGTTTCCCTTCACATTGTCAAGTCTTACACTGATATGTGGTAGTTCCACGTTTATGGGCTAGATTTTTAACACAGTGACATGATCGGGATTGTGTGTGTGAGTTGCTGCTGGAGGTTAGTGCTGGGTAGCTGAAAATTGTACCAGTATGGTACAGACGGTAGGCTATCTCAATTAGCTGGCTGGCTAGCAGAGCTAGTCTCCTTATCCAGGAACCCATATGTATAACCCATAGGCTACATACAGAGTTGCAGGTTCCTTACCTACAGTAGATCTTAATGGGATTTAATGGGATTTTAGGGTGTAGGATGGACCCGCCATCTGAATACTTAAGCATGGTATGATACATATAGTTAATTTATGGAACCATTAAATACAATATAAATATGACATCTGAGTAATAGATGATGTTGAGCAAACGGTGGTTGATTTAACCACTTGCGCAAATCAAATCAGTCACAATTTTCCAATTACAATACCTGAGGTGAAATATAAGTACTGAGTGTGCATGTCTACTAGGTGAAACATGTATTGTAATCTGTATCAACATTGTGCAAGTGAGAGAGCAGAGTGTGAATACTGTAGCTGAGCCAGAGGCCAGGAGATGAAGGGCTGACACAAGTGTAGTCAATGTGAGTATGGCATGACTACTCTTAGTCTGAAGCTCCAGTTCATTTTTATTTAATCAAGCAGTGATAGAACAATATCAATATTGTTATCAATAACAATAAATATGACTTGGAAATCTATTATTTATTTAAAAATATTTGAAAGAGAATAAATCTCAAATGGGGCACCATTTCTTATTATTCTATGTTTTTTCTCTGTCTCTGTCTGTTGTACCTTTGAACAAATAGCACATCAGCCATGGCTTTCTCAGGGTGAGAAGTTAGGACGTATTTCCTCTGGATGTTAAATACCAAGCATTATCCCAATTTGTCTGCCCTACCATAGCCACTCCTCAAAATACATATTAATTTGATCAAACGCGCTAAAAGTATCCTGCCAAGTGTCTACCCCATTACCACGTGCAAAATGCTTGTGGGCACAGATTAGTAGATCAGAATCAGCACTTTTTATGCATGCAACTGCATTAACGCCAGCGCAAACGCTTAGTAGCCTAAATACAGCCCTGAATGTCTTTCCTGGTGCTGGTACACATGTCCACTATTTTCTTTGGCAACAGTTTTGCACTGTGTTTTGTACCGCAATATCACAGTGTAAGAGGAAAATAATCCTACTATGCTTGTTTCCCCATTGTATTTATTATTATAGAACAATGCATTACATTGCATGTTAAATTCTGTTTAAAAATGTAAGCCTACATACATTTTTGGCTAAGGCTATTGTATACATTTTAATCCTTTCAATCCTATCTCATACCCCTATATATTCAGACCAGATAAATATAAACCTGTAACTAAATCTAGATTATGATCATCACGTGTGATTTTCTATTGTGTTTATAGGTCTTATATTTTATGCATATTAGACTATATAATACGGCTTTGCTTTAAGCATTTAATTTGTGTATTTCATATTAACACAAACGTGAATTATTGTCTGGGAATATGTACAATATGATTACCATGTGCGTGTTGTGAATGCTTGTTGTTTCCTAGTTCCAATAGTCTTTAGAGGTTTGTCTTTCTTTCCCCTCCTTTATGAACACTGACAGGTGAAACAACTGCATTAATTTGAACCTCTCAATCCTATTCTCACTAGCCATTGAAGTCGAAGATTAGTGCTCATAAAATCAATGTGACAAATGTTATAAGTGGGTTGCTCGTACTCCCGTTCGTATATGCAAAATAATCCCCTTATTAAATGGATTTTTAATTAACAGATGTTATATTGAACAATTCAGTTGGTCATTTCAGCTCACTGAAAATTAGAGCTTTGAGAACAGACTTGCATGAAATGTTTCTGATTAGTGATTATAAAGCCCTTTTTAACAATGCTATATTTTTTACAGCATCACCATAGAATGTTTTTGTCCAAAAGCAGGTGAACGCGATCTTTCTGCACCTTCTGTTATTGACGACCAAATATGACCCTTTGTAGTTAATTAATTGCATGAGCAGCTTATTAAGAGTAATGCTGAATTTCACACATTAATTTAACGATAGTGTCCCTGCCACATCTATCATAATTTGAAACCCGCTGAGTCTGACGAAGGCAAGGACCAGCATAAGCAGCTATTGCCAGCACAACCACTTGTCATTTAACAACAGTCCAATTATGATTAACTGGTCCTTCTGGCTCTCAGTTCTCTCCATAAACCAGTGCAAACAAGGTCTTTGTGTTGTGCACATGCATTTGTCTGTCGTTGGCTATAGTCCTTTCGGATTTCTGGCATCAATTTTTTTTAAACTAAAGAATTTCAGATTGAAGTTGGGTATACTGTATTAATGGATGAGTTCAGATATGACATTCTATGCTACTTTCTTCCTCTAGTTCTTTCTTTTTCTCATTTCCAGTAAAACAAACATGGCAGATGCTCTGAGGAATGCTACCATCAGCAAGAAGCTAAGTTTTTCAATTTCTGACAAATATGACAAGTGTCATGTTATCCCTGCTGTCCGCAGGCAATAGAGAGCAAATAGCTTACTGCCTATGTATCACAATGGCCTTGTCAACCCCTATTTGCAACCACATAGCATTCACAGCACAGCTGTTGCAAAATCAACCAAGTATATGGTTAACCATTTCCATTGCCTTTGTTGTTCTCACGGC
Source organism: Acanthochaenus luetkenii (assembly GCA_900312575.1). Lineage (NCBI taxonomy): Eukaryota > Metazoa > Chordata > Actinopteri > Beryciformes > Stephanoberycidae > Acanthochaenus > Acanthochaenus luetkenii. The sequence continues at coordinate 8,245 of OMOT01052509.1, forward strand.
AGTCAGCAGGCACATATAGGATTCCACACACTCTGCCTTGCCTGGGTTTCCATTCAATCTGAAACAGATCCCTCTAGGCTTGGACCCTGATGGTGTCTCTCTCTTCCCTAGAAAAACCCACTACTCTGTTAAGGCCATGTGACGTTCTATAGACAGTTGGAAGTACCACTTACGCTGCGTTATCCTTCTCTCTTCTCTGTCAAAGCTGAACCACAGTGGCGGGCATGACTCACTGAAGTGCTGTACTTTCTAATGACATGAGAGTGGAGGCTGAGTCAATCTGACCTGACAGTCTCACATAAATCATGGCCCTTTGATTTAAGTTGCTTCGAGGAGTGTCAACAGATCCACAGGATGAATATTAGACTCTGCTGTAGGTAAGGACTCCGCCTCTGAGAACTCATTATGGGGTGTCTTCCTTCATGCTGTGCCAGGCTGTGTTGACTGAATTGCCAGGCTTATTTCTAATTCACTGGTAGAAGCCTGCGGTTAAAATTCCTGACTCGTGACATGGGCCCACCAGCAACCCAAAGAATGTTTCAATGCGAATACATGGGTTTTTAATGGTTGAATTTTTGGAGCTCAGCTTTTATGTCTTGAATGTGATGTAATGTAAGAAGAGGTAACACTGGTCTGTAGAGAAGCGCAGTAACAATAAATGCCATTAAATGATAATGCACCCAGAACAAGCTATCTCTTTAGCTTTTATTCATGCTGTTTATGGCCTTTAGAGAAATTGATGAGAAGGAGTGCACTACTACGCTGCATTTAGCTACTAATCTTGCCGTTAATCATTCCACTTGAAAGCGCTCAACAACAAAAGGCTGTTTTCTCCCCTTTGAAATCTAAGACATTATATTTTTTCCCTGGGCAAACAAGAGAAGGCTTCAAGCCCCAAATTACAGAAGTGATTCATACAATCATGAGGCAAGGTAGAGGAAATAACTCGAAACAAGAGGCACAGGGAAAAGGATCATCCTTCACAAGAGAAAAGCAGAACTCTCAGTTGACACCCTCAGATGTAAATGAAGCCTGTGGCTTAGACACATTTTCAACATTAAAGGATTTGGTCCACATTATATAAGAGTAAACAGGACCAAAGCCAAAGTTTGTGCCAAAAAGTAATTGGCTCCTTCTATTTCCTTGCTCCATTAGGGCTATCAAAAACACTGAGCTGTTCCACTCTTATCATTGTCTCTAAATGATCCTCTACTAGTGGTGTTTGACGTCTTGCTCTTGCCCCGCCACACACGAGGACCAAATGAATTCCATTCATTTAAAAATGCACAGCTATTAGTTACATTAAAGAGGCAGTGTTTCATCTCAGCAAACTTTTATGGCTCCAGGCTGCTGAGGGAGCAATTTAATCAAACGTGAGAGATCTAAACACAAGAGAGGGTGGATGTAAGATGGTTTCAAGTGATGATCAAGAAGCTGGAGAGAGGAGTGTGGCATTCTGTTCCATTATCGGAGAGGAGCTGGAGCTCTGCTAGTTCACTACTCGAGGGCACGGGAGGGAGTGCTATAGAGAGCCGTTGGTTTATCTGTCTGTCAATGTCATGTCTTTTCAGGATCATAGTTCAAGGCGAATGGCAAGGATAAAGGGAAGAAGAGATGGGGAACTGGTACATTGCTGAGAGGGTGCTGGTAGGTCAAAGGGCCTTCAACTGGGGTGACACTGGTGGATATTGTGCCCTTCAGTGGTTTGAAGGATGAAAAACAGTATGGAGCGTATGATGCTAATAGGCTCTGGAAAGAAAGGTAACAGAGTAAGGGCTTCTGGGAAGAAGTCTGACGGTGAGATTGCGAGAAGTAGGCCAACTCGACAGCTCGTAAGAGTTGGATTAAGCTTGCACTATCAGTGATATTTCCTGTGTGGTTGGATATATATATATATACACACACACACACTTGAGTAGCTTCCATAGCACTGCATCCCTAAATCATAGTGTTTGCAGAAACATTTTTCAAAAGAAGCACAATCTTGTCACCTAGCATAGCCTTAGTAAAAACAAGAAAAGACATAGCTAGATTGTTGGCCTACATTTGAGAATTGCAATTTCTCCTTTCAGATTTTGCCTCCTAAATGGTAAACTAAGTAAACAAATCGCACCAGTGTGTAAGGGCATGGGAAAACTACGGATTCCAAGGATACCTGAAACATGTATTTGCAGTGCTGATCTCAGCGCAGATCTCAGATAATTTTCTTTCAAAATTGCAACCACCCACAGGCTTCGAAAGCTCCAGCTGGCAGGCAATTCTGAAGAGAACAGATTCTACCCCAGCAGGGGCCATAGGGATGCAGGGAGAGAGAGTGAAAGAAGCTCATTCTGTTGATTAAATTTAGTTGACTTGGAGCTTGCAAATTATCAACTTTAAATGTACAGATCTTTACTGAGCTACAGATACGATTCATTTTTGTACAGTAGCAAAAAATTAAGATGGATACCGGCCATTCATCCACTGGATTTATCGCTACTTGTCGTGTGCAGTTATGTTGAGCTCTGATTAACTAATACATTGATCATTCACAATGTATTCCATTATTGACAGTAAACTTAATTATTAGAAGTTTCAATGATTCATACTGTAGGTAGATTGTCAAAAGCATACAAGTGTACACCCTGAAGAAGGCGCAAGCCAACACGCGTTGGTGTGTTTTTAGTCTGCTAAATTAAAGCATCAAACCTACCTTGAGTGCCTGGACCTGGATTATGTATGCCATAACTCTTGCTCTCTCTTTGCATACAAGTGTATTGTTATACCCAACCTCACATTCTGCGATGATATTTCATATTAATGTTGGACAAAATTAAACAAAATGCTAGAGTAATGTAAATTCTGACAGTACTTACTCGTGGACTTTGAGCTGATAACACTGACTGTTCAAAAACAGAAACTCCCAATCTGTTCCATAGTCTATGGTCAGCTTCTTCCTTAGGTCACTGGGGAAACCAAAATAAAAATATTAGATAGTAAATATACTATGAGCTTATTTGAATGTGTATTTATTAACTATTAATTTCTGAATTAGTTATTGCTGATTTGTGACAACATGCAAGGTTTTGGACACATTTGAAAATAATATTTGAAAACATGGTATTCCTAAACAGGGAGAAATCACACATGGTGAAGGCGATAGAGGGTTCATATAAACAACTTAAGGTTAAAAAGAAATAAACCTTGTTTTTATGTGGGAACTTCAACACTGAAACAAGAAAGTGAGGAACAAAACAGAAATTATTTAGTTAGGCTCCTGTAACTATTCGTGTCACAATTAATTAGCAGTTATTTATTCATTCAGGGTTTTCTGGTGACAATACACAGTCTTAACCGACCTGCAACATTACAAAATGAAATATGCAAAATTAAGTGCCAGGCTCTTAATGGTGTGGAGTCACTGAACCATTTTAGCAACCTTTCCGTTCATTATAAGATTAGCTGTAACAAAAACAAAAAAGAGGAAACTGTAATTCAATTTCAAGAACAGTTCTTGACCTTTCCGGATATTGGCCATTTGTTAAGTCACTGACAACTCGCTTTAATAACCTTTGGATGACTTCTAGCTGTGCTGACAATGTACTTTCTTTCTTTTCCTCGCTATTTTGAGTGACTGACTTCTTGTATAGTTCGTTGATGAAGTGCCCCTGTCTATGCAGTGTCACCAATTATCAGAGCTGGCCAGAGCAGCTTTCCCTCACTAATCGTAAATAAGGGAACTGAGCCCTATCTCTAACTGTATACAAGCCCTCATTTCCATAGTAATAATTCAGAATTGCTAATGGGGTTACAACTGGTTTGGCAGGGTGATTTTTTTTCTTCCACGCTGATAAGGAATGGTGGAGCGCAGGGGATCGGGGTCAAAAAAGCAATGCACGTTGCATAACTGTGTGTGTTTGCGTGCATGTGCATCTCAGTAGGGCTAGGGTCATAATATTCCTGCAATGCATTGAGGGTTCATATGCATCCATTCATGAAAAGTTCCCTTCACAGACACACTAAAGGAATAAAAAGTGGGGATTAAAAAGATAAACACATTAATGTCATGGTTTAATTTCACACACACAGCCATCACAAGTAAGAAGGAACAGATGCACTAGCGCACTCATATCTACATAGCATTGAAAAGGGACAGGGCCAGAGAGAAAAGTCAAGGGAGAATAATACATATTCCTAGTGCTCCAACACACATAGATGATAGACAGTGAGGCACATGAGTAATTGGACCATGAGCAATTGAAGCAAGGTTGGCAATGAAGAAATAGAGCAACTGGAGTCATGCCAGCTCCTTTTCCCTCTTGCTCCTCGTGCAGGCTTTTGTTAGGGGGAGAAAAAGCTTGACCTTTAGGTAACTGCCATCTCTGTGGTTGGCTCTCCTCTCCCCCTTATTGTAATGAACAGTTTGCAGGCCTAAGGGCCACAGTAGCTACTTAAGCTATTGCTGGCTGTCTCAGAGCTCTGTGCAAACATCTGAAAAAGAGCAAAGGCATGTAATAGGAATTCTCACCCAAACCTGCTCAGGCTTTTTCTTTTTCTCAGCTGCCTGTTGGAGTGTGACTGTGTACTGTAATGTAATGTGGGAAATAGAGTTTGTAAAAGATAATGCTACGCTGATGTAAAACTAGACACAAAATCACCGACATCTCTTTAATATTAAAACACTTTCTGCATACAGCTCTTTGATAGTGACATATTTTCTAGATGGATATGTAAGTATGCAACTCGTATGTTGAGACAGGATGGCACTTTTCTTCCACAGATCCAAAATAATTACAGTGTTCGGCAGCTATTTTGTCTGTGTTGCAAAGGTGACACTGAGAAGTTTGGATTATTCATGCCCAGACAGACAGTTGGAATAGGTCTACCCACCAGTGCACAGTAGGTAACCAGTAGCATTTGTTTTTCTTCATTACAATTCGCCTTAGGTGTCACACAGTGCAAACCCATTACTGTGCAGCTTTCCTCACTACTCTGGCGCAGAAGGACGGGGTCTATTTTAAGGCCTGGTTCTATACCATGCTACCCTGCTTACAATAGCATGTTTACCAGTTTCCGGGCACAGGTGAGGAGCAAATGCCTGGACCAGAGGAAGTGTAAAATATAAGGGACTAGCCACAAATACGTGACCGTGGACACTAACCTATACTTCTCCCTCTTTGTTATTCTTCTCTTACCTTATTTCCATGTTGACTGTCTCATAGGATTCTTCTACCTTCTTCAGATTGGTAGCCTCCGCAGCTAGACAAAACAAAAGGTCAGCCAAATTAAAAATGCAGAGTTGTTGCGTCTGAGCAGCTGCATGTTGTCAAACAGTGGGCACTTGATATAGGCTGTTATATTTAAGACTAGGAGAGGAGCAAGGCTGCAGCGTATAAACACACGAATGCTATTTCCAGGTGTGGCGACCTCCGAAAGGCCCGCGGGCTTAATTAGTCACATCACACTGACAATTGTGTTAACCGAGACAGAGAGAGAGAAGAAGTGAGAGGGAGTGTGAGATGAGGTGAGGTGGCCACAGTGGTGATAAGTTTGTTTCTCTTTGTCACACTGGTATGTTCCAGTGCTGTTCCTAGTATGACAACATGTCACATTCTTGTGGAAAGCGTTGATCTTCAAACTCAAGTGATTGTGACAGGTAGACATAATTAGAAGTGCAATGGCATTTTAAATGAAAGTCTATATGTGCAGTGCTTTTGTATCATACTGCAAAGACTGCAAATTGAAAACCGTTAATGCATCTATTATTATGAGCTTCCTGAGGCTTCCATTTGTAAAACATATACTGTACACCAGATGCCCTAATGTGAATTAATGGCCATATCTCATGAATTCATTGATTGCTTGTTGTGAATCACTTTTCATAGAGGAGGTCAATAACCTAACAGCGTAACTTTCATAAGTGAACCACGTTGACTACAGTGTCCTTCACAGCAGGATTGAGCACGAAAGGAGGGGCTGAAAGAACCAGCAGAAATTAGGAAACAAGAACAAAGAAGTGGAGAGTGAGAGACAGAAAAGATGACAGAAAGTAGAAGTGAAGAGGGGCTGAAAAGACTTCAGTTTAATTGTCTTGCGTCGGTGGTCCTGGGGATTTGCTGGGGTTTCTGGAAGAGGACAGGTTCGGCTCTGTCGTCGAGGAAACTTTCGCTGGGGCCTGGCGCCGTGGCAACAGAAAGGAGTGTGTACGCGGCAAGGGCTGTGTGGGAGGCTGTCAGAGCCCTGGCTTGAATACCAATTAGCATGTTCCTTGCATGTGGTCTCAGCTGGTCGCCCATAAAGATACCCCCCACACTAGCCCTTCTTTTTGGCCCTCTTTCTCTCTCTCTCTCATACACACACACAGACACACACACACCAATCATCAGGCTGAGCGATGACAAAAGGAGAAGCAGAATCCCATGTGGGTGACATTTGACCCCTTGCAGCAGCCCGGGCGTGTATGGAGAGAGTAGTGATGGTAAGGGAGAGCAGCCAGGCATACAGAAGTACCAAGAGCAGGGAACACAGGGCAACTAAAGCCCCTCAGAGTTTTCCGAATGGTTTCTGCACCAGCTATTGTATTTCAGGCCAGAATAACCTGAGGCCAATGCATAATAAAAAGGCATAGTGCTTATGGAGCTAATGACTTCAAAGATTGGATTATTGGTCATATTGTCAATGGACATCACGGCATCACAACCACTGCATGCATCAAACTACTCGAGATGGCTTTGCCTTCAGTTTACAAAATGAAATCATGCTACATTAACTTCCATTGTCACTCTGCAAATTAAACCTAATCGACATGTTGGTTCACTCAATGATCTGATCTAAACAATTGGAGTTGTGCATAGGAATAAATGCCTTCCACCCTATTTACTGTTGTTACTATTATTAAAAATCAGCTTTAGTGTATCTCTACATTTAGGGCTATATAGAAGGAAAATGTAGGGCAAATTATTGCAAACTTTAACAGTGGATGACATTTTCCTGCGCAGGAAGTGCACTGTGCTTCATATTTAGCACTGGAACCGATCAAGAGGGTCTTTAAAGCAGAGGCTGTGTATAAAAATAGAAGACAAGGAATGCACTGTATAGTATGTGCCATCTTCTGTCTGAAATCCCCTGTGCATACATACCTTGAGCCAAAGACCAAGGATGCTCTGTTTACATGCGAATGGATCAATAGGCGAGGCGATTTCTCCGCAGCTCTCAGAAAAGAAGCCTATGAGCCCTGCAATGTGTGCCACAGCCATGCTTAACAAAACAAAGGGAATTCAGTGGGGCCACCATTGAGCCTCACGCTCGCGCAACAGGAACCTTTAACTAGAGTATGTCTACCAGGCACACGTAGGAGTTTGCTTTGTTGTCTGCAAAAGCCTGCTCTTTCAAATATATACTGGCAGCATGCTCAAGCTTCCTCGCTGGTTTCTATCCGTTTTTGCCGTCATTTAATCTGGTATTCACTTCCATTTATTCATCCCTTGTTCTTCTCCCTTCTACTGCAACATTCTCCTTACTTTCAATATGTTCAACTTGAGCTCATCTGAGTCTTCCTCCTATCATCCCCACCTAACTCTCCATAGCTCCATTTTCTCTGTTTCCCTCACTTTCTCTCCCTCCTCAACTGAAGACCTTGTTCTGACTGCAGAGTGGGAAGGGCTAAAGTATAGGTTGAGGGTTCCCATAACTAAATGTTTATGACAGCCTGTAACAATGGACAAGAGTCTACTTCGTTTTACTGTCAACAGGACTGGCAATAGCAATAATAACCACCCGCCAGCATCAAAGAGGGACACCCAAAGGTGCACATTACAGATGGGAGGTGTTACTTGGATTGTTAAATAATGGCTGTTTGCACATAAGATTTTAATAAGAACACGTCCCACTGAAATACAGTGTTACAATTCCCTATCCTTATGTTTCTCTGTTTATCCCTCAAAATCTCACAAATGATTCCCAAAACTGTAGCACAGGCTGCTGAGAGTTGAGAAGAGGTAAATCTCGCCCCCTGCATAAATGTTGTGTTTGAGTGTCTGACTGTATTACGGTTGAGTGAATAACATGGCAGAAATAGCATTATGTTTTGAACTATCAGTGCAATTCATAGCCCTGTGACATGACTCAGTTGCTATTAATTCTCCCACACTCTCCCGCAACTCTCCTTTTATGCAGAGTGGCTGAAGGACAAGCGGCCCACGACCAGGACATACCGACATTGAGAATGGGTCCATTCACTGCACAACTGCCATGAAATTACATTAAATTAGTTATGCCAACACTGTTGTGCAGAAAACTGCAGTCACATTGGTTCAGTGGTATTTCATATGGCTCATGTAACTTTCTTTTAAGATATCTAATGCTGAATTAGGACTGGAATCACACAAAGAGCAAGTTAATAAAAAGTTGAACGTAACATACTCTGATTGGTAGACTTATTATAATTAAGTTGTCCAACTAATATCACAGGATTGCACATGTTATAAATGCAGTATAAATACACAAATAATAACTTATGGAGGTGGACTGAGGTGTTTATATGTGATGTATAATGATATACCATGCATATAAGCCCACTCCTCTTAGCAATGACATGCATGTAAACGTAGCAGTTAGTGTCTACTGCACATCACACTACTACACTACCACTATGTGTAATCACTATTTAACAACTAAATGGAGAAAGAGGCTCAGAGAACAAAATAAACAGTCTGTGAGGAGTGAGTTCACTCTGCAACAACTGGGTGCTGTTTATGAATATGTATGATGTAACAAATGCCTAGGAGCTGACCTACTTCTGTGTCTCCTCTGCGCCTCATGACTTAGTCCCCTTTCGGGGTAACTCATGTACAAATCAACATGCTCCCTCTCGATGCCTTTGCAAGTGTCTGCTAGGTGAACGCACTCAATAGGTGATTGTGTAGCAGTAGGGGCAATCGGGGTGCGGTAATGATACGTTATGTCATTCATTGCAGATATATTGATTTGAGTTTTATGTATGACTTTTGCTTGCTTGAATGTAAACGTTTCGATCAGAAACACTTTTGTAATGGTCTTAAGTGACTTGTAAAAGTCCCCAACTATGAGTAATGCTTATGTAGTCACGTGACATGACTACAAGGAGAACAAGTAAATGTGTGATGGACAAGTATGCACAGACAAAGCGAGCTCTCAACATAACTGGGGCTGCACACTGGAGAGCACTCGTCTGCACCATCTCATAAAAGATCTTTATCTGGGATCACCTTGGTTTGGTGCCAAACACTGTTAGCTTCAAGAGCTGGGGAAGAAAAAATCTATTGCAGACAACATAAGAGACAGAAAGCTGGCAGCCAATCAAAGCAGAGTTCCAACATTTGAGATGTGAAAATGGGCTAATTTGGTGTATCCCTCGTATGGTTAGAATCCAATACATTCCTCCCGTGGCTATCAGCACACACGAGTACGGGTGAGGGAGATCGAGAGGCAGATCTTTTCAACCTCTCGACAGCTTAATAGAAGAGGGAAGCTATAGCAGTAGCTCATTCTGCCGGTATACCAGAAGGAACCTCGGTACACTTCCACACCCTGCTCCTCTCTTGACTCTCCTCCTCGCTCCTTCTGTAGAACTAGCACTCCAGGTGAGCAGAATTATGTCTCAAGGACATGTCGCCCTCAGCCAGGGTCAGGGGTCACACCGGGCACCACGTTAATGGCAAACCCCTCCTGCTTAACATTTCACAGCTAATTTGGAAAGTGCTGAACAGACCCTTTAAGTAACATCAGCCCCTGCCAAGGTTTGTAACCCGCGAGAGCACCAATCCCCTTGCTCTTCTTCTCTTACCCACTCAAGCTCCACTGCCTCACCTGCCAATTAATTTGTTGAGTGCTGAGATGCGTTGGCTTATAAAGATCCCTGGTCACCCCAATGTAAACCAAGGGACATGTTTAAGCATTTGTATTTGGGAGATAGACGTGCAATTTTTGTAGGTAGCTGTCATGGCAGAATGAGAGGACGCTTGTTAAATAAACACCCAATCAGAATGTTGATTTGAGAGCAATACACCAGAAAGACAATGGTGTTTAAGAAAAGGGTATTGCTGGTGTAATTGTGGCCTAAAATGAAATTGAGACATTTGTTTTGCCATAGATCCCTACACCAGGTCTTATACCATCTTATATGCTCACCTGGATATATCGTTCTGTGGTTACATGGCCCTTAATTCAATGTAAGTACTACTTTTAATGATGTATCCTCGTGTCTTTATATGCAACGTAACTACATTGGATCAAAGTGATTCATGTGTACAAAGGTGACCGGGCCTTTTCAGTCCGGGCTGTGGAGGCAAGCAAAATCGTCCTTTAAATCACTTCTTTTATATGAAGGACTACTCATAGTTTTATTGATGCATTACTTTATCTGCACCCTTTTACCAGTTTGTTTTGATTGTTTACCATTATTTGCCTCTTTTTTATATAAATGTAAAAATATCATGTATATATGTTTACTTTGCTTATCCCTTGTTTTCATTGTAATTGTTATTCTTCTTGTCACTTTGTGACTTTGTTTACTAAAGTGCTATGTATGTATTTATGTGCTAACATAAAGTTACTATCATTATTATTATGTAACCATGGACCAAACCAGCAGTGTTAGCTCCGTGGATGGCACTGGTTCTGCTAGAAACAGATGAGGTAGCACAATGGACTGAGCCAGCAAATCCTAACACAGTCAGCTGTAGCTCAGCAAGGGACCAAAAGAAAAAGGACCATGGACAGCAGTAGTGATGATAGCGCCATGGACTGCACGAGTTTGCACCGTCTCAGTCAGCACCATGGACAACACTAGCAGAGGCACCAGGAGAAAAGAATGCTTAGAGGGAAAAGGCTAGGCTTGTGACTCAGTAGACTGCATCTATCCTAACATATAACACCAGAGCAGCTAACATCAAGGACACCGATTCAAGATGGTTCTCCATATTCTGTTTTCTCATCTTGCCAGCCCTCAGCTTCCATCACATCTGAACAGAGGGTCTTAAAATGTAGGCTCTGTTTGACATCTCTTAACTTGCACCAGGATTATAATGGGTAGTTAGTAGAAATGACATTGGTTGTACAGCCCTTCCAGGGGACACTGGG
>OMOT01052510.1:0-20862 GCA_900312575.1 Acanthochaenus luetkenii
TGTTGACCGTGTTGAACAGTCCAATGGCTGTAGGCACAAAGGAACGCCTAAGGCGCTCCGTCCTGCTTCGTGGTAGGATGAGCCTGTGGCTGAAGCTGCTCCTCATCAGCCTCAGCTCATCATGGAGAGGGTGAGAGGGGTTCTCCAGGATGGTATTGATCTTCCCCCTCATCCTCCTCTCTGCCACTACCTCCAGGCTGTCCAGTTTGACTCCCACAACAGAGCTGGCCTTCTTCACCAGTTTGTTCAGCCTGTTAGCATCCCCTGTTTTGATGCCGCCTCCCCAGCACGCCACAGCAAAGAAGAGTGCACTGGCTACTACAGACTGGTAGAACATCTGCAGCATCCTGTTACACACATTGAAGGACCTGAGCCTCCTCAGGAAGAACAGCCTGCTCTGTCCTTTCCTGTAGAGCCTCAGTGTTGTCCGACCAGTCCAGTTTGTTATTGATCTGCACTCCTAGGAACTTGTATGAGTATAGGAATATTGGGGATTGATAAGTGGTCAAATGCTGTCACAATGCATCAGAGTGATGAAGGCTGGTGGCCCAGAGACCTCAGTTTACATTGTGTGTACATAAACAAACACCGTGACATTTATCACTGTCCCCAAGTGCTCAGACACAACCCAGACAGCATAGACCATGGCAGGGCTGCACCTGCTGTTGCTCATCTCCAAGTGGGGTGAGCCAGGACAGGGAGCATGACAAGGGAAAGGGTGCAGCTTGACTTGGGAAATGGAACACGTAGTACTCTGCAGTCAGTCAGCATGAATTTAGAAATATTTTAATATCTATCAACATTAAAGATGTCAGTGACAGGCTAGGAGGCCTGTTCCAACAAGACTGAGGATGACTCACAGGAGCATAGCTGATCATTGTGTGGAAGTTGATGACTGCTTATGACTGAAATAAGCTGTAGATATTGTTTCACAATATAAAAAGGGAGACAGAGAGGCTGAATCATTAGCACTATTTGCAATCTGTCATTAATCAGGGGATGGAGGCAATTTGCATTGAACATGACCTTAACAGCAGCAGAAATGGCTGAAATAAAAATAGCATGCAGAGTTCTATTAACTATAAATGAAGTGGCTGTTAAAGTGCTTGTATGTCTGTGTGTGCTGCTCTGCTATGTAAGGAACTTCACATGTCCTGAGTGGCATAGTTAACATGCTGTGCAGCCAGAGAGCTGTGTTCCAAAAGTAGGTGCATGAGTCACTGGCAGGCAGCTAGTGCAGCAGAAGATACTGTGTCACGCTTCCTCTGTGCAGCCTTCAGCAGCACAAATGAAAACAGACACAGACAGGGAGGGTGAGTAAAAAGACCCGTGAATAACATTATCTGACTTGACTTGTGAGTCGTGACTTCCAGTCCATGCAGCCCGCCAGCGAGCACATGCACACACATTTTTGAGCATGCAAGCACATGGGAGGCGAATGCAGAGCAGTGCAGCATTCAATATGGTGGAACAAGGAATGCCCATAATTTGTCCGCGGAAAAGATTTGGTAGGAAACATCAGCTGTCAGTAAAACTACCACAAAGACAAATACAAAGGCAGAGAGAGAATGTGTGACTCCATGTGTGAATGCAAAGGGGGGTGGAGGGTTGTAGAGGGAGGGGAAACAAATGTTGGGAGCCTAAAACGGAAGCGATTTTAGTATTTAGTTATGATGTGTCCCGTCTCCTGTGTGGGAAGACACTCACATCAACAGGCAGGCTCATAAACAACGTCTTCGACCTCAATTAGACTGTTGCCAATCTCAACTCTAGTCTCCAGACACTGCTTGGCTGGAAACAAAGAAATCTACCAGGACCTCTGACATGTGCGCATGGCTTTTTATTTAGAAAGCTCAAACCGGTTGATAACCCCCACAGTTCACTACAACCCCAGAGTAAACATGCTCTAATTGAAAACCATAGAAACACAGACAACAAATATGTACACATAGAGGCCCCCAGACCTCGGCCAGCCCCTCCTTCCACTTCTCCTTTGTCCAGTTCTCCAGACACAGGCAAGCTCACCTCCATTTAACACCAGACAGTCAGCAAGAGCAAACCTAGAAGCACAGAGGCTACAATTTAAGTTGCCAATCACAATCTCGCCACTGGCATCTGCACCATGGAATAGAGTTACAAACCTTTCTCGCTTCAGTAACCAAAATCTTTTTTATCTTGCCAGTTTTATTTATCCTCCATAATGGCTTGTGCTTGTCGAGTGGAACAGGGCAGGATAGTGCATTCCTCCGCAGCCCCCATATGCATAGACACAGACCTCTAAAGTAAAATCTGAATTGAACCCAAGTTAGTTCACCATGAAAGTGACTGACTTGAGATTTTTTATTCAATTCACAACCAATCAAGGAGTCATCTTTGGGGGTGGATTATATGACGTGAAATGTCATGTCTGTTCATCACAGAAAAGTTGTAAAAGAAAGTTTTGTTTCAATCCCTGATACTGAGCCAGGTACAGTGTTGCATAAAGTGAGATTTTGATATTGCGTCTAATTATGTCTAGCGGCTTTTAGACACTTGAGATCTTTCAAACTGCATCTTTGAATTGGGTGGAATGTGCCCTTTGGAGTTTGAAGGACATGGAGGCCTACACTACATACTAGATAAGTGTACCTTCAAAACAGGATGGAATGCAATGTTTAGGGACAACAGTTATTCCTTCCTTATTCAGGAGTGTAATAGGTATTACATCGAGGGGACAAATAGACGATCTCATTTAGAATACAAGCATTTTGGCTGATATATGGTCAAATAAATAAATAAAATGAGTGGAAACATCGAAAACAGCTTAAAGTGATGTAATCTGATGTATTATGTTTTTTATTTGTGGGGACGGCAGTGGCTCAGGAGGTAGAGGTCCCGCCCAGCAAATGTAAGGTTGAAGGTTCGAATCCAGCTCCTTCCAGGAAATAAATAATCTGTCGTCGTGTCCTTGAGCAAGACACCTAACCCCAAAACTGCTCCCGTTGAGCAGGTTGGTGCCTTGCACGGCTGCCTCTGCCAACGGTATGATGATATGCAAGTCGCTTTGGATATAAGCGTCTGCTAAATGCCGCAATGTAATGATTTTCTTGGTACAAATACTGCAAAAGGCTACACACACTACACAATGTTCAATATAACTTGAAAGTTCTCTTCGATTATTGCCGTGTTCAGAAATCTGATAACTACTTCTAGAAAAGGACTGTGAAGAGCGTCTGAATATTTGATGCTATTTATCCATCTGAGGACTGAGCAGATCCTTTGCATGAGCTAATATGTCAGTGTAATATCAGCACATATAACAACCACAACAATTACAGAAAGGCCTGAGCCAGACAAATCTTGAGACAAGAGCTTCGAAAACAGCTTTCAATTTCCTGGTTTCAAAGTTGTCTTCTGTGGGAGTGCAGAATTGACAGATTATTTAACTCAGAGACCCCTTATCTGACAAAATACTCAAGAGCATTTGTTCCTATTAGAAGTCTGATGTATCATCAGTACAGAGTGTGGGCAGCTGACGAACACTGATAAAGGGTGGTAGAATGGATGACAAAAGTTGTTCTTCTCATCAAGTCTCATCATCTCCTCCAGTCCCCAAGCATGCAGAGTTGTGACTCTTGCAGTAATATCTTGGCCATCACTGGGTGCCACTGCACACAATGGTGGCCTGAACATCACCAAGGTGCTGCAGAGGAATGCTCCAGGGCCACACCAGGAGCCGGGGTTAAAGATGAGCTCACAATCTGGCCAAGTGCCACACTCAGCCTTTTCACTAGCTCATGGTCGTCTAATCCAGTGGTTCTCAACCTGGGGGGCGAGATAATTTTGGGGGGTTGCAAGGTGATTTATCGGATAGGAAAAAGGTCACAAGCCACAACGGTTGAGAACCACTGGTCTACTCCTCAGACAAATAGCTGGTTATCAGAGCAGATGGAGCTGTGCTCTGGAGCAGTGGTTGTTAAGGGTTGAAGGAAACTGTTCAGCTCACCTGAAGGCTTTCATCCTCCTTCACCAGCTCCTTCTGGGGGAACAAGTCCTTGGCCTTGATGTACTCCAGACTGGGAGGCCCCTCTTCACCCTGTCACACACACAAACACAACACAGAGGTGGTCAGACAATTCCCTTTGCCATCAGGTCCACAGAATCGGATAGCTCAGCTCATAACATCAGCTACGTCTTAGAGAACACATGGCTTCTATCAAAAGTAATGAAAAACACACAAATGACTAGTATAACCAGTTTAATCACTGCAAAATCATTGGTCAGGGTAATGGTAAGGCCAGTGGTCAACTAAGTACTCTCATCTTTCTAGAGTGTTCCTGAATTGAGCATTGATAAGCATGGTTAGCCTCTGGTGTAAGAGACAAGCAAGGTGGAATTTCACAATCCAAGCAAGCATATTCACAGGCATCACGTAGGAGGTTAAATATTGACCATGAGAGATCTAAAATCCACATCAAATAGGAGTCACAAGACTTTGACTTATGTAAATTAGGCAAGCTATTTAGTAAAAGGATAAATGTCGTCACCATGTTTCCAATTAGATCATAAATACAATTTTACCCAATTAATATTGGTGCTGAAGGAGTGCAGCTATTGCATTTCGAAATCCTGGTTGTTCGGGCTATTGCAATCAGTTAGTACATACGTCAAAGATATATTGGGCAGGCACCTAATGCAGAGTTGTAGCCTGGAACATAGGGTGCCACAGCAAACAAAGATACTGGGGCATTGGAAATATTTCACACACGTGATCTTTTTTTGCACGTTTTCAGGGGTATATGCAAGTGATATGCAATGATATTGACTGATTATTGATTTCTAATAATTCTTTGCGATGGCCACACAACGGTATTATGCAAAACTAATTGACAAAAGACAGAACAGTAACACGTAAGCAAGAACCTACCTTTTTCCGATTTCTGTGAAATGTGGAATTGTTTTCTCACTTGCTGTTGCGTTTTGTGATTTAATTTGTTTTGTAAAATACTGCTGTATTTTGTTAATTTGTTTTGCATTATACCACTGTGGTTTTGAATTATCCAATTTGTTTTGTGAAATGTTGTGTTTTGCCCTTCAGGGCCACCATATCCAAGGGTACGACCGGCAGACATAATTCTTTGTGTGCAACTTTTTAATTCCACAAACCATACTTAAAATCAGCATTACCTAAATAAAAACCCTCAGAGAAATATTAAAATAAACCACTCTTTATAGACCCACAAACATGTACAAACATGGCAACTAAGAATTTTATAGATGAGATGCAGCAAAACTCAATAATTGGAAACCCTATCAGCTCTCATTTCGTGTATTCCTCCACCAGAGACACATGGCTAAAAGCCAAGCCATCCAGGCTGTCTCAGCAGCAGTTGGCCAGCTGCCTCCCTCCCATCCATCACTGCCTCCACTCAGACTCTCAAGGAACGATGGGGGCCTTATAGAAATCTCTCTGAGTGAAGTAAAAAGATGTGCAAAGTTGTAGCAGCCAGGGTACACATTTCACTACTAACCATGGTTAATGATGTGTACTTTGTTTTTATTATCTAGAGGGGTGATCTCAAATGTTTTTAATATATCCATACCATAGGTTTTGAGAAACTTGTTTTAAATGAACTTTAAGAAAGATCACCTTTAACTCTGTAGGTTGAGGTCCTTTGGGGGCAAGCAGCAGATGCTACCGACTCAGTAACTGGTATCTTAATAACAGACAGTCTTGTGTCCCAGGACAAACACAGCACAGACAATATCATAAGCCATGATGGGAAACCCCCTGATGGCTGATCATACAGACCTCCAACCATGTGAGTAGTCATTACATCTGTCATCCTCAGGTCTCAGCCAGTGATTAAACCACACGACAAGCATGGGCTGGCTGGTAACAAATGGAAAGTGTGCCAGCCCTGATAGCCCCTCCTCTCCAAGTCACCAAACCATCTGATTTCAAATGCAGAGATCATAGGGATATGATAGCCAAATCACTAGGTATCTAACTCCTGTGACAATGATATGTGAGGACTAACTTTGTTAACAGAAGATGAATAAATAGTCCCCATCTCTGGACTCAGCAATAAAGAAATGGCTTATTGCTGACACTTCAGTGCCTAAATTTTCAGTCAAAACCCACACACCTTTGAATGCAGAGGGTAAGCTCAGCTTAAAAAAAGAAAAGTGTCAATGACTCTTAATTACTACGGTATATATTGCAAGCTCAACATTTTAACACAAAATGTTGACATACTGATGGCTTCAAATATCCTGGCCTGGTTACCATAATCAAGCCAAACAAGAACATGTGCAATCTGGAAGGAACAAGACTAGCAATGTAATTGATGGGATAAGGACATAGGATACAGGTGTCAATGTACTGGGTGGAGAATATATTGCTGCTGTGTTTATGATGAAAGCTTTGTAGTGGTATGGGAGGTCTGTGTGTGGAAGAGATTAATGGGATTAGTCAGAGGCAGTACTGATGGCAACCAGGGAGCTGGGCATCAAGGCTGTGCCATGCTGAGAAGATGTCAACATTCCTTATAGGATGCACCAGCATAATTCTTGTCTGGTATTACAATGAGCTCCAATTCCTCCAAATGATGCCATTATGTTCCTGCTAACGCTGTGTTTCAATCTCCACGTTAACAGGCACTCAAAGTGTAAGTAAGGTGAAGACTACTTCTAACTTGAGCAGCTAACCTAGAGGAGTAGTGTTTGTGGTGGCAGAATTAAATATTTCAACTGACCTTGAGAGAGAACATAAAAGACGCAATACTGCATTTGAACCTCAAACTGTAGCCTACTTTATTTCCAAGAAGCTACTCTAGTCTAGAATAAAAGCTTCAATCTCAGATTGGTAAACTTGTCTGAACTCCACCAAATCCCTTTGCTGTGCAATCTCACTAATCTCTTGACATTTGACCCAAATCAGCCTTCAGCATGGGCTGAATGATGAGGCAGCTGCGCAGCATCAATTTCTCTACTTTATTTTAAGACTTGGTGGACCATGACAGTGGCCATCAATCAGAGGCGACCTGTGAGTCGGGTCATTACAGGTAGATCTTACACACTGTTGCCAGGCAGTCTGAACACCAGCCTGCCATCCAGGCACCGCCTCATTTGCTATTCTTGGGGTTTGCGGGGATGTGCCAAACAAAGACCATAAATTACTGGAGAAGGTATCGGTATAGAGCCCCCCCCCAGAAATTCAATGCCAGTCAATCTTTCTCTCTCACTTTCACCCCCCTTGGTTCTCATTTTTCTTTGCCCTGCACTAGGTGGCTTGGTAAATGACTTGGCACCATTTGCTTCTAAAGCAGCCTGATGCTGCACTCCTCTCTGAGGCCTGGCAGAACACAGTGTACTTTTAGGAACTAGTCTAGATGTTGTTGTACAGCTCCATGATCCCATGACAGTCTTCAGATGGTTTCACCAGGCAAGCCATGGCTTACCAAGATGGAAAATTAAAGACAAAAAAATGACAGGGGGTATAAAATATAGATTGAGCTGTGCTTGCGTTTTGAGAGTACAGGCATAGCATCAGTGTAGCAGTGTTAGGAGGACTTTCAGCAAGTGGCACTGAAACCTGTCCTGCCAAAAAACACTTATGACATTCTAGTGATTTCAGCTACCCAAGTCCCTTTGCATTATAGACAACACTGAATTAAGACAGGACAAATAAATATAATCAGATGTGCAAACAAACACTACCAATGAGGCATTCTGTTTCTGCTATTTTTGATCCACTGAATGCTGTCCACAACCAGATACAATCAGCTTACAGAAGATTAAAGTTAACAATAAATGCTCTTGCTTCCAACGGAGTCAGAAAGATGGAGAACAGCATGTCCTGTGCCCGACACGTTTTTGCTTCGTCACTGCCGAGAGAGCCTGCACACCCTCCCCCACCTTTGTCCAAGAAGCAATCAAAATGCTGGATCTGATGGGTACGCGCACACACACCTACCTACATTTCTCAAACATACATTTCGATAGCGAGTCGATAGCACATACAATCTCTTGATAACATGCATTGTCATAATAAATCTGGAGGTAAAAATAGGCTGGGCTCATTTTGAATTTGCTGAAACAATGTTCTGATCCTTTGGCGAAAGCGTGTGTGAGATCCTCTTCCAGGGATTACCGTCTGCATGTATGGAAAATGTGAAGACGGGCAGTAGGAAAGCACAGAGATACATTAGGTAGAGGAATTGAAAAAGACATTGGCACAGTCTTCATGAATAAGAGTCAGGTTTCCATGGATACAACAACCTCTCTTTAGGAGGCAGAGAACCTCTTCCACTATAATGCCTTTGGCAACAAGGTGCTGTCCATACTCGCCAGATTATTTAATTAATCTGACTGGGGTTTTGTCCTAGAGTTGTCCAGATTAGAGAATCACTACATGATGCAGAGGTGACCTCTCAAATATGTAGAGGGCCTGCACATTTACTTTCACTTTGAAGGTTCTACGCAGTTTTGCTCATATTCACTGAGGCAGACAGCTTGGGACATGGTTTGAAATGTGAAGCATGACCCCACATAAGGTATTAGGGAAAAACAAAGGACAGGGGTGGATGGAAACAGAAAGGAGGAGGCAGAAAGCACATTGAAAGGATAGGACAGACTGAAAAGCTGCAAAGATGCCTGCCGACAAAGAGAAAGAGAGCGATTTCACCAGAGAAAAATTGAGACAAGGACATTTTGAGGGTTGAGTTGGCCAGTGCAGCCTAACTAATGGGGCCAGATCAGGGATGGGGATGATCAGGCATGGCCTCAAACTATTATACTATACTATACTATTAATAGATCACCATGTTCTAAATGATCAGTCCCATTTTAGTTTTAAGACCGAGCTGTACTTAAAGAGCTAGGGAACATATGCAGAGGGCAGGGTTTTCTATAAATAAAGAGCTTATATCTCTTGAATACAAAAATGTAGTAATACTCTGTTGTACACTGAGCAGTGAATATGTCTTTCTCTGTAAACAGTATGTTTAAGATACCATTAGTCAGGATGAGGATATTCTGCAATGACCTGGATAGCATTATACAACAGTTAGTTCCGGTCAAGTAATGGGATTGGACACTCCATGAGTGCTGATATACAGTATAACAGAACTGTGACATTTTACTATATGCATCACTTCACTTTACAGGTGTTCTAATATAAAGAGTTTATGTGTTGATTGGTAACACTTGGTAGTGGAATCCTGAGGGAACGTTTTTTGTTGGCAGAGAAAAAAAAAGAATAAAATCATAATCTGTCGTCTCAAATTACATTCGATTTCTGATTCAATTCAAAATCAATTTGGCTTGGGATATTACCGTTACAATACCAATTTAGCTTGAATATTAAAGAGATTCTCACAGAACTAATGCTGTAAATTATAAGCGGCAGGGAAATACACGTCAATTCTTAATATAAACATTCATATTTGTAATAATGCATCGGGTTAGAGGGTTCCTTGTACAATTTACAGCATTAGTCCTCTGAGAATCTCTTTCATACCCAACAAAATTGGTATTGTAACTGAAATACCGGAAATCAGGACCTTGTGAATTGGAATTGGATCGAGTCAGGAAATCAGTGGCAGTGCAGTCAAAGTGAAAGTATAATGTTTCACTTTTGTAATTATTATAAGAATCCATCGTCCAAGTAATTTGTCCTAATAGAAGCCTACCTGCTGCAGGTAAACAAACGCAGGCTACTCACCTAGATAGTTTTGTAAACAGCCAGCACTTCACGCTCCCTCCCCCGACACATATTCCTCCACGGAGCAGGGAAAACAAGCGGCAGGGCAATACATATATCCAAGCCATGCCAAGCACGTCAAAATGTCCGGATTGCAATACATTTCACAGGAGAGCATACTGAGACCTGTAAGAATACACACTGAGCCTCCCGTCTTGGAAAAGCACATTTAAGCATAGTAGCGTAGCACTTAAGATTGCCCAATACACTTCTATTTTAGCGTGGTAAAAGCCAGCGGAGAAACTGTAGACAGCTCAATACTGAACCGATCAGTGAAATTATCATTTGCATTGGTAGAAAGTCCGCAAATAGGGTCTAAGGTCCAAAATAGCAAACTTATCCTTTAAGTGGCCTCAGGCCTCATTGCGTGAAGAACCAAAGGATTGCCACGTGAGACTAACAGGGTTAAAGCTTCACGCATTCCACAGAAAAACGCATATATTAAAAGATAGATCTGGGGATTTTATTGATCGATATTGGATCATCCAAATGAAGATAGTTTTGAATCAGAAAATATATTTTTTTTAAACCCCAGCCCTACAAATTACCATTACTTGATAAATAGCGGTGTTTATAGAAGTGTTGTATAAAAGCAATATCACACTCGAGGTCATAAAGTATAACAGGCTGTGATTCGAAGATAATGCTGATACACTGTACAGTATTACAGCACAACCTCGAGTGTGGGCTGGGAGGAGTAAAGGCATACAAACAATCAAGGTAAATGTTTAAACAAGAAAACAAACCAAGCTGATGGATGACAGGTCAAGAACAGGCCACAGACAGCAAAGCGAAATGAGCAAGCTAGCCTATATCTTAAAGCAGGGTGAGTAAACATTATAGATAAAGTGAGTCCTGAAGTTGGGTGTTAGAAACTGAGAAAAGAGCCCAAAGTGGCAGCCAAGTTTCCCCTAGTTCAAGTATGTTTCTCTTCAGTGAGATGAAAAACCTATGTTCATCCATTTCTCATCTTGTTGCCCTTTAACCTCTATCAGAAGGCAGTGGTGATGACAGAGGCCTGCCACATACTGCCAGGTTCTTGGGTGCGTTACTCCCTTGTTGCCAGGCAGGGCGACATAACCCAATTTCAGAGCCATCACAGGAATAACAAGGGATACAGATGAAAACACATCCCCAAAAAGCTAATGGCTCAAGATGCACTTCCAATTAATTTAGCCAATGGGTATAATGGTATTTGAGTCATGGACAAATCTTCACCAATTCAATTAGACTTTTTATAGTTCCATTTTGTGGAAACAATATATTGCAGAGGGAAACAAACATGCCATGTTGAGGATAGAAGAGACAGCAGCAGAAGATAGTTTTTTCCCCCACAGCTAGAAAACATCAGTGGTGATGATGCAAGGCTAGGCACAATGCTTCACCCCCTTTTTACTTGGGAAGATTGAAAGAGCTGTGATCCAAGTAACAGGGAACGTTGATTCTAAATTATGACACTGACGCAGAAGGACTGTCGACTCAGCTGAACCACAGGCAGTAAAACACACTAAAGTGAGATCATAAATTGTGTAGCCTAATGCCTGGCCATGTCTAGTCACAGAGAACGGGCTAAGGAGAAGAGGATCCAGCAGCCACGCTGTCCTTCATCCACCTGAATAACACCACAATTTGTTCAAGGCACCTAATGAGTATTCAAATGAGAAATGGTCATTTAAATTAAAAAGGGAGCTATCCATTCTTGCTGGTTTGAAGAAGTGGCAATAGTGTTAGCATTAACTTGCGTGATGCTAAAAAGTGAGGAATCAGGCTCCGTTTGTGTCTGTACAGTTGAGTCTGTTGCACAAGAGAGTTGATCTGAGATGTTTTCGCTGGCGGTGAAGTTTCCAAAATGCCATCTTTGTAATCAATTTATTCTTGTAGTATTTTTTCCTTTTGAACTCTTTTTAATGTTTACAATATTTTCTCTGATTGTTTTCATAGTTTATCTGATTGGCTTTTATCTCTTAGTTTTATTGTCCATAGAGCATTTTGTAACCATTTAGAAAACGAGTAATGAGGTTTGAGGATTACATTTCAACCATATAATGCCATATGATTTGGGTGGGTATTCAAGTTGCCTTATCATTAGTGTCAAGTATTCAAAGCTTGATAAAATAGCAGTCCTTTAAAATAACACCGCTACTCCTGATGTTACATTGCAACCATAAAATACTGTAACTGTTTGTTAGCTTTAAAAAAAAAAAATCTAATATCAACTGCTGTGCTAAATCTATAAATAAGACACATTTTTTCAGACATCATAGAGCTAGAAAAACAGTTATGTGTTTTTCTCCAGTTTGGAAAGGCCCACAACGTATTTGGTTGATCATGGGTTAGCTGGCAGGCTAAAGTGAAACTGAACACACTGTTCAATGCTTTGAGGCTGCAACAGTGACTGCACAGGTTCCCCCGTCTTCCTCCTGACTGCCCTCCCTCTCTTCTTGAAGGTGAGAAACGACAGCAAAGGCAATACAGTAGCTTTTCATCGTCTCATCCATGAGAAGAAGCTGAACTACTTCAATTATTTCAATGTGGTACAGAATCAACATTGGTTATTTAATAACTGCAGCACTCACGTGTGTCGACCAACACCCTTCCCTCCATCCCCCAATGATTGGCAGGCAGGCGCACACAGGCAGGCGAGGTAGAGAGTAGAGCTTTAAAAACACACCCATCACAAACCAGAGACACAAACACCACACCAAAACATAAGCCAGTTGACTTACAAAGCAGTGGAGCATGGAGCAGGAAACCCTTCCTGCGAGGCTCATGTCGAGGAGAGGCAGGGCTGTGCCTGAAAGACACACAGCCTGTGAAGCAGCAGCACGACCAGAGCACGAGGAGCCGGCATAACCATTCTTCTCCCAGCCGGAGCCTCTCCACCCCCTATGCCTAACACTCCTCTCCCCCCCACCTTTTGCGTGTTACCCCCACCCAAGAGGTGCTATGGGACAGCACAACAGTCCAGGCTCTCATTCAGGAACCCCCTGCCCCCCACCATCCCCAGAGAGGGGAACAGAAACGGAGAGTGTGCACTCCCGGTCTCTGTTGCACTGCTGAGCGGAAGAGGATAGTCCATAAATGTACAAATAAGTGCAGCGGTCCACCCGATCAGCTGAGGAAGAATTAAGGGGGAAACAAGAGTGAGGAAATGACTGCAGATGTGCCTTCTCAACCAGAGCGAATGGATGACGGGAAACAGAGAATATGAGAGAGCAGGAAAGACAGAGGGAACTGCCTGATGCTAAGCTCCACCCTCCGCATGCGCATCTACCTCCCTCTCCAACATTCACGTGCTCACATTGCTATCTGCACATCTCCCTCATCTCTTACTCCTCCCCCACTCCTTCCTTGTTCACCCTTCACCGAGATCTCCTCATAAGCATGCTTCTCCCTCAGCAACCAGGCGGTTCGGCATACAATGTATTGCTGGCAACCAGAGGATGCTCCGACCGCCATGTATGCACCATATAACAGCAACCCAATTGCTAAAGCTCACACACAGGCTGCTGGTAGCCATCTGCACAAGGCTTTGCAAGGTTCATGCTGATCATCCCACCTCGGAGGCTCCCTTCGCAAGGATTTACTTCCTGTATTAACATGCTGACTTAAGCAAAAACAGACAGAGGCAGAGAGACACCCCATCCAGTGGTTTAACGGTATTTCATCACGAAGCCGTCGCAATGGCAGTGACTGATCTAGTGCAGAAGGGAAATACGTGGCAGAAAACGGAGGAGGGAGGGTATTGCGAGGGGAGTGAGTCTATGCGGAGATCTCCAGTGACACAGCATTCTACAGCCGCTAATTCTCCCTCTACCATTTCTCAGAGTGTCTCTTTGGCACTGTCTGAGTAGCTGCAGTACATCATTGCACCGAGTAGGGTTTGCAGCACCCTCTTCTGCGTCCTAAAAGAAGGGGAGGGTACGTGTGTGTATATGGTGTCCCCTATACTAGAGAGGGACACAAAGCCCATCCTACCTCCAACCCCAAGCGGTCGCTTCTCATTTCAATCATTTGGTGTCTCACTGCATGAAACCTGCCATTATGTGGTGTGTGTTATGTAGTATGCACACCAAGAATTAGCTGGATGCACACTACAACAATGTAGTTTTTACACACTAGAGCCCCATTCAGACAGGCTTAATTTAGCCAGGGTAGGTAGGGTAATTTAAATTATTACTTGAGCTAGTTGTTAATTGTAATCCCATCCAGAGCTAGCATGTCAGTGATTTTTCCCCTCTACCCCAAAATGTATTTCATCCACAATTAGCAAACGTTTTTCAGCACACCCATAGACGGTCTGAGAGACATGCGTTTCAAATCTTTTATTGGGAGTCAATAAGGCGAAGGCAGAAGTTAAAGTCCATTGGGAGAGCTAGATCCTGCATGTTGCTATGATTGCCATTGTATCGATAGCTACAGGCAAGTATTCCATCTGTAGGCTAACCATGATTAAATATGTGGAACCACAGTGAAGTGACACTAGTCTATGTCGAACGTTCGACTGTTGTTTATATCGGAGGCAATAAGCAGGCTTGACGATGTGCCGTTGACATTTGCATCTGTGAACATCTAACCATACAACGCACCTCCGTCTGTAATTTGGCACTGGCTAAAAAATGTCCTGAGTGATGAGTAAATAAAATTACATGGGCACGTGGCTAATATGTTATTACCCTGGTTACCCTGTAATTCCAATTATGTCAGAATGGGGCTTATGTGTGTAATTCCAGAGGACCATTTTTATGGGACAACGGATCTCTGTGATTTGCCTAAAATTACTGCCGTCACCGGAATGAACAACATGATCTACACCTTTCCTCTGATTGACGTTCAGGTAGATCTAGTTGGCTCATTTTCTGTAAAGTCCTTTGAGACAGACATGCTTGTGATAAAGGGCTATATAAATAAATGAACTTGAACTTTAACCTTCGCTTATCTGCAGGCCGCCCATAATGAAATGCATTATTACTTTGCGGAGGTGGCAATTCAAATTGGATTGCTATTATCAGATGGCTAACTTTTCCGAAACACAGTAGTGGGTCATTTGCTCTGGATTTTTGTAAACTTTCCATACAAAAAATTATGGACATTGCAGATTTGTACTGGATTAAAATGACAGATGCCGTTAGTCTCAGGGGAGACATTTCGGCATGTAAATAAATCTCACTTGGCTCCAACATATTTTCCCTTGACTAGCCTAATTTCTATTTCTGGTGAGCTTCTGACCTCCGCACGGCATCTAGGTCTTCAACTGTTATGTAAATGGAGGCTTGTTGCAAAGTGCATTCGTTTTAAAATCAGATGCACTATTTTACATCAGTTTATGTTTAAGAACAAAGTTGCATTTGTATTTTTTAAAATCTTCATTTCAGTTTCAGTATGTTGAAGGTCAGCTACAAACTGTGTACAAAACATAATGTGTCCAGTGTTAAAAAAGCCAACAGTATTTTATCTGGGATGTACTAGGTTATTCTATTCTATATATGGCTAGGGATGCCTCTCTTTCTGCGTGAGGGGAGGGGCTGTGCTCCGCTCTTACACACGGTATAGTCATAGGCGGAAATCCCGGGGGGACACACAAATGACAGGTCGCCCTTTATGTTCGCTAGCGGTTAGCTGACGTTCACTAGCTAACGGTAGCTAACGTTAGCTACAGTAACATCAACCAGTGTCAGCAGCTGAATTGAGTCAATGAGAGAAGCTAGCAAGGCAGTGTGGTTCCTTAGCTGAAGTGTTTGTGTCTACCGTCTGACAGACACTCGATGCGCTACTGTTGGGTCCGGATCTAACGTTACCAAGATCCAGGTAAGCCATATGAGCCATAGATACGGGGTTAATTAAGCTAATAACGAATTATTACGAATAGGCTAATAAATTAAATATAATTGCTTAGCTACAAATATATTTGAAAGACTTGGCAACTTTTAGTAGATTGTCAGTCTGAGGCTGCAGCCACCATGTCCCAGCCCACCCCTCCTCCCTCTGCCACCACCGGTCCCAGCCAAGCCCAAAGTCCCTTCACGATGACGGAGGATAATAATCCAAAAGAACCGATAAGAGTATTGATAAAGTACCGAACCTATAAGCAGGATCGATAAGAGTAATAGTATCGATAAAATCCTAACTATACCCATCCCTATATATGGCACACTCAACTTGCCTTTGTCCATTTTTATTGTATTTCAGTAGTTTATGAAGCAGAGCTTATAGTTTCAGATTCACAAACTGGTTTTATTTTCAGCTCACCATTTTTTCATGCTTAGTGTGACTTGTCCATATATGATTACAATGGCAGGGAGAGCCTCATGTTGCAGGACAGGCTTGATGTATGGCACTAGTGTGCAGTGTGACTTCCATCTCATCATGTAAATGGACATCCACCGCTGCAAAATGTACTTAAAAAAATAAAGCAGAGGTACCTCACAGAGATACATTTTCATGTCACATGGTAAGCATGACTCATTTGATTTATTTTCCTCAAGCTACTGTATATGCAGATGTGAAGTGAAGCATTATGCATTACAGCAAAGTCCAATCATGCCAGCCATACAAGAAAGCACCCCCATGCTGGCATAATGTGTGTGCTTAATTGTTTGTCAGTGCATGAATGCTTGTGTATGCTGTTAGAGTGAGTCAGAGGGAGAAGAGGGTACACTTGCAAATCAGCTCCTCTGTCTTAAGAGTTTATTTCTTTGGCCAAATCCCAAGTCTGGGAAGGCTGACTGAGGGTCATCCCTTGATGAGATTAGCAAGACCATGAGTCTCCTGCAGATATTTGGAACTCTTAATGCAGACTTTCAGTGAGACTTCAGCAGGGATACCATTCAAAAAGTGATGTGTTTAGAACGTAATTTGTGTGAATAAATTAGTTGAAAATGCCTACTTTTACATTTCATCTAAAACTTTCATATAATGGCACACAGTTTGAGTGTAAACCTGTATATGCAATCATACTGATAATGTTCATCAACCTGTATTATTTTATTTGTATATTTTAATTGCCAACACTGATCCTGTGAATTAAGATTTACCCTCACTCTGGCTTTCAAATAATTTTCCAATTCATCCATACCCAGATCTTGTGGTAGAAATGGGCCATCCCCAAGGATGTTCCAAGTTTTTCATAACTTAAAACAACCTTGGAGCAGCCAACTTAAGAACTTGGAAAATGGCAACCAAATTTATGACCGCTCAGTCCACAGGACCAGTCCAAACATTGGGCTTCAGCCTCCATCTCTGCCCAGCCCAGCCCAAACCAGCCACAACAGACAGCTTCCGATATGGCCTCCTGTGACTCCAGTTTTATTTTAGGAAAGGAGGGCAGCGACTCATGCAAGCAGAGTGTATGCCTGCATGTTGACAACACAGCTATAGAAGTAGGATATGAATGAGACATAAGACATTAGGAAAGGGGTCTATATGGAGCTAAAACTCCGGTAGCTAAAAACGCGCATTTGTGTCACAGGTTGCAAATGTGTATCACAATGTGCAAATGCATATTGCTGTGTTTGCGTGCACACTACAATTTCAAAATCATACATGCTGTAACTTGTAACTAACTAGGAGTAAGTACAAAAACACATGACATTTGCAAATATGCAAGCAGTTACAGGCATCCTAATTTTCTGTCAGAAATCACATTTTCACTCTAAATGTACCTTGCCAGAGCTAATTTCTCCTCAGTGAAAAATATGATCCTTGGTGCTTTGAAGCTCTACTGAATTGTTTTAAGCCCACAGACATTTCAGTCCTTCAGTCCCTGCACTTGAGCAGTGTACCTATTCAGGTAAGAAAATGTGGAGATAATACAATTTGTTACGAAGAACATTGGTTTTGGGCAGGGCAGGAAACTCTTGACATCAGGAAGTTCCAAGCTACCACAAAACTGATATTAACACATAATCAAACTACATTATGCAGATGATAGTGCTCTTGTAGTACACGCTTGATTATCTCGTCAAGACAATGTTGTAGTGGCTGTGACAGTAGAAAGAGACTTAAATATTGCCCAGGATGTCCAAAATCAGATCATGCAGGTCTCATTATCCTTTGGATGCTATAGGAATCAGTTCCTCAACAACCACAGCCTGCAAACATTATACTAATGTTGTAGTTTATCAGTTACAGTCTATTAGAAGAACAGTCTAAATAATGTCTTTAGTGCATCCTGAAAATGACTTGGTTCATTTTAACAGTATTCTACAGCAGACTACATCTAAACTCCCATCATTCACAACACTGCTCAGATAGCTTGGCCACTGGACTACATCCCCCAGAGAAACCTTAACAGTCAGCTGCTAGCCTGTTGCTCTGCTGGAGGACCCAAAAAGGTACTGGAAGCTCTGTCTCGAGAAACGTGGGCAAACAAACCGACTGAACGTAATTGAATCAACTGAACGTAAGAAACAAGAAACCAGCCACTGGTAGTCACACTCTCTTCAAAAATCAGAGCAAGGTCAAACAGTGCTAGAATCAAAAGTCAAAGAGTCAAATCATTAACAACAACCTGGAATGAACCATCAGCTTTAACTACAACCCTCAGAGTTTCTGGTGTCTAGTCAGCAGACTAGTCTGTCTCACCCCTGGAGAAAACACACATAGGTGACTTCATCCTTACATAACCAGGTGACATCATACAGGGCAGTGACACAGAAGCTCCCAGCTTTACATTGTATCCGCACACTGACTTCTCTTGCTCCTGCCTCACAGCCCCTAAAAGTTACCATGGCAGTGCATTGTGGGTACCCAGAGCATGGTAAAACAACCCCATTGTCCTCCTTTCCATGCTCATATTATCCTGCTGACAATACGTCAGCGTGAGTGGACAACAGCATGAACTCAATACTTCCCATTTTGTTTAAGCCAAAAACCAAACATGGCAAATGGAGGCTGGGAAGCAATGAAATGCTGCTTCACAAGAGAGGATTAAAAGGGATCACATTACCGGTACCTGTGGAACAGACTGCTGGAACACAGTTCTTACAAAAACAGACCTTTAGATCAACAACACCTGAGCACGCACAGATAGAGCTAATGTTAGCTACTGCCGCACAGTAATTGTAATGGCACCCTAATGTTGCTACTATACTTTGTAAAAAATATATTAAGGCAATTTCAAATGGATGTAGTACAAATACTGCCAATCTCTGAGCACCTGTGAAACGTAATCCTCCAGAAACATTATCAAACTAGACTTGAGATAGGACTAGCTCAGGTCTGCACTCTAGTTTGGAGTGCATCGGCACATTGTTTTTTTCCCATCTGCCCCGTCACCAATTAAGACCCGAGCTGGCCTGCCTACCATACAAAAGGTTGAAGATTGGTCACAGGACAAAGGACCGTGGTAGCATTCTGTGGACCCAGCCGACCAGAACCTCAGGATACAAATCCTCCCATTATACTTCCCATTTCCTTCCCATAAACGCTGCACCCATTAGCTTTGAAAAACATTTGCCACTCATCTCGTCACTTCTCTCTGTACAGACACTGCAGAGGATCTCCCTTATAGCACAATCTATCCTGGCTGATGTAGATTTACTGTACACCCAATCACAAAGAGCAGAAGGACAGACTAACACATGCGTATGCATGCTTACTAAGTCCTGAGATATGGAGCACTCCAGTATGATGCAAGAGATTAAATCCGATCCTGCTCATCAAAACCAGTGATGCCAAGTATACATGTTGAGTGTATCATACATACACAACATATATGCAGTGCTAGAGCAGCTTAGACATGATGGTGTTTGTAACAGAGAGGGAGGAAAGGGATGGCAGGGGAGAGGTGATGTGGAACCAAACAATGGATCCCCAAAGTCACACGCAAGTTCCCACAACACTGATCTGATCTCCAGTATTCAACCTATGGGCTATATAAAAATATATATTTAATATATATATATATAAATTACTCAGAATTATTCAAGTAAAGACACTACTCAGATGAGTCTGCATATATGCTCAGTTGAAAATAAATGGTATAGGCTCATGTAAAATGGAAGAGTGGGGCTCTACTAATAGTCTTGCTATGCAATTAGTACCCTTAGGCACATGATTGCATCATGATTAGACAAACCACTGCTTGTCCTATGTACAGCATACAGACTCAGCATTTCCACCCAAACCCTCCGATTCTAATTCTTTATACAAGTGCAGGCAACAGCTTGAAGCAGCTTAATGCTTTTCCCGTCTTCTGCTCCAGTGCCATATATGATATCGTAATATCATACAGAATAAAACCATGGTCCCACGTAAACTAAGTTGTCTTTCAGAACTGAATAGCCACTAATGTCCACTAGAGGGTGGCCGGCCAGTGCAGATAGGGGTGAGAGGAGGACCTACTCCAACATACCAGTCAACCAAGAGATATAGGAACAGATAAATGGGCTAATCCAACTTAAACAGCTCTTTTCAGTACCTACTGTAGTGGGCCAATACCTTGATCATTAAGGGTGGATACTACTCAACACCATCACCACTAGGCTACAGTACAAGCATTATTATATTCAGAACAACTTACACTGAATAAGAAGGTAGAGGTTCAGTGTCTTGCTCAAGCACACATGGCTCTTGTGAGGGTCCAGTTACAACTAGGCCACCCTGCCGCCCTATGAAGTACAGGCCTAAAACACAGGTGCCTTCCATATTTTGAAAGTATCACATATTACCATGAACCTCTAGATGTGAATGGGAGGAGGCGGCTAACAAGTGTTCATGCCGTGTCTGGATGTGCTCCACAACAGTGAGTTGTACAGGAGATATGTGGCAGGGAGCGACTTAGCGGCTACATCAAAGACTTAGACATCCGTTTCCTGCCACACAGCACTTTCACTGATGCAACTAGGGCTGTGCGATATGGACAAAATCTTCTATCATGATATGGGTCATTTCATATCACAATAACTATATATTGTGGCAGACGGAGGGAGTTTAAGGGGGGAGAGGTAAAGGAGGGGTGGTATGTGCAGTTTCCTGCATGGACACTAAGGCCCATATATGGACGTCCGCCCCACTCAGCGGCAGATAGGACACAGCTGAGATGATCAGGGCACGGGGCGGCAGGGTTTAAAAGGGAAGATAGTGCAGAGGAAGGTGTGTGACCCATGGGGGAGTGC
>OMOT01052511.1:0-19419 GCA_900312575.1 Acanthochaenus luetkenii
ATATTCTTTAAAAGAAAGTGTTTGTTTCAGCACATCCATGTGTCTAGTTTGGGAAACAAATTTGTATTCTATGCGTCAATAACATCATATTGACAAATATATACGTTATTAACATGCAGTATATTGTGTTGAAAACTAACACAAATATATGTTGTCTCAAAATACACACACAAATGTGTTAAAAACGACACATCCTACAGGAGTGTGGTTAGACAGCAGTTCAGTGCCACGTTAACTTTCCTGCCAGACTACAGACTCCGGCCCTCAGACATAAACAAACAGTGAAACATGGAAGGTACAAGCTGGATACAGAATCTCCAGGCAAACAGGAAACACTTAGTGAATAGGTCTACCTGAGGCACCGAGCTATAAGTGCACTTATTTCAGCAATTGCAGACACATCTAGGTGTGGACAAATAACACTACATACATTTGCCCCAAAACCAAGAGAGACGTTGCAGTCAATCCTTAATGGTGGTCACGTTCACTTTCAGTTGCTGGCAGCAGTGTCTGCATCCTTGTTTGCTGCCTCCTTTTTGCTCCCGTCCTTGGCGGTGCGGTTGAGGCTTCCGTTCAGAAAGCTCTCTGCGGTCTGACACTGGAAGTGCTTCCTGGTGCCCACCAGGGAGGGGTTGTTGACCAGGGTGTAGAGGAGCTGCCAGTGCCCACGAGCCCTCTTGGCACCGCACACTTTGTGCTGTTTCTTCTCCTGTTGGACCAGCTGGATCCCTGGGAAGATTCAGACACCATGTTAGCACTGAGGGTATGTCCGCTCTGCTAGCAGACACATCTACACACAAGTCCTTGTCACAGGCCTAGACAGTCTTTCCTAATCTAAATTGGAATGGGAAAATAGTCTTTTGAAGTGCAGCGTTTGGAGGATAGCCACATGGGACCAGCTACATACTACAGAAAGAGTAATAATAGAAAGTAATCATATTCTAATCCTCTGAGCATGGTTGGAGCATACTGAGCTTTCCATTAACACACTGAAAGCTTAAGCCCCTTGGGCTACATGCATATGAAACACGCAATTAGAGCAGCTCATCTGTGTAATCAGCTAGAACTAATCTTTGTAATACAATAGATTGTTACTGATAATGCATTGTTCTCTGGATGCAAACAAGCAACATCACCACCACCACCATTCATCTGTAATAGGACCCAGCCATGCCCAGATACCACACTGAGTCTGATTCCACGACAATGGACGAATCCGGATGCATTTGCCTGCTAATTGCTCACTATAATGTACATCCTCTAGTGACCACATGTGTAGCATTCTCTCACTCCCTCCTATTTGAATCGATACTATCACTGTCACTGCTAATGGTCAACAACCAGCCTTGAATTAGCTGTTAATATATTTTTGGGATCAAATATACAAAGAATAAATATGTATGCTGGTGAACTATAGAACCACACCGTCTCTTTGTCTCTATATTGTCAGAGAGCTCAGGCGAGCGTGGGCACACCATAAGGATGGCTGATTAGTTTATGACAAATCTGATAGAGACCAGCACCAGGACTGTAAATGATTCCACGTTGAGACTCAATTTGCTCTTGACATATTAAATCAGAACCGCTAAGCTTTCATTCCTCCCATACGTGCAAGACGGTGTTATGATCCAATTATGCTTTAGATTGACCTGCCAGAGTCTGCGCCTGAATTCGAAGTATCTCTGGAGAAATTAAAGATGCCACACTCCTTTTATTGTAGAGCTGAGTCTATATCTTTAAATGTATAAATATGTTGAAGGGACACACAGCAGCTGTTTTGTGGACTGGAAATGGTGTAGTGTGAAATGCGCCATAAGTATTCTGTGTCATATAATATATGAACAAGGAGCATGTAGTGTTTCACGGTATCACGTTTTGTGCTACAGACCTTCCTCAGCATCCCGTGCAGCATTTCCCTCCTGGCCCGCAGACTGGAGCAGCATCCCACAGAAGGCCTTCATCACAGGGTGAGACTGGCTCACCTCAATCTTCAGATAATTAGCATAGCAGCGGTAGGCTGCAGAGAGACAGAGGGAGGGGTATCACCCTGACTGGGCAAAAGCAATAAACACATAGGATTGCACCCCGGGTTGGCTCTGAGGCAATCACACATAATGGCTGTAAAATCACAGTTGTTGTTTTTTCTTTTTTCTTTTTTTTTTTACCCACCTGCTTTTCCTCACAACAGATGTCTCATGTCTGCAGCCATTTCTGAGATCGGTGTGCAATCAGAGTCCCTTGCATTGCATAGAATACAGATATGGTACGAGTTGCACTGAGCTTGCAGCATGGTAAAGTGGATTGGTTACGCATTTCTGGATCACTAGAAGTGCATTTGCTCATGGGAAATTGCTTCTCGGAGCATCAAGAGCAAGAGTGGAAAAAAAAGAAAAAAACACTGGCAACTACAAAAGTAAATGACTTTGCATGTTGTTAATAATAATGAATATGTTAACATTGTGTGTCTGAAATCAACAGTGTACTCCCCACAGCATTTTAAAAAGATGTACGACACAGTAGAACTTGAGGAAAAAATATAATAAATCAACTAAATCTTAAGAACTTGAATTAGCTAGCACTGCGTTGTTGTATTTATTGTTCTCTGAATGCAGGTGTAGAGCACCCAGCACTTTATTTTCCATGGGTATTTACACTATTTTTTAAAGGAGAGAGAGACATATTGCATTTAAATTTACAGTTTTTTTTTTTTTATGCACAGGACATGAACTTTAACTTGAACTGATGGAATGTTGGGTTTGGCATAATGGCCACTGACATTATGGTTGTATTGATCACCATCTGTGCGTGGTACAGAATGTCCGGCTCACCTGGGTCAAATGCCTCCACATTGCGGTTAAGAAGACTGATATCCATGCGTCCCAAATGGACAATGTTGAACAGGGCTGTGATGACCATGCGCCACAGTCCCAGCAGCACCCCAATCAGAACATTGACTGGAAACAGCAAGTAGGTCAGCAGGAACAGACTACCCCTGTAAAATAGGTTACATTGTAGAAAGCATACTGTACAGTGCTATGCTGCAGGTGTCATGCAGTAAAAAGCGTAGAAAACAGTCAATAATTGAATACGTACACAATACATAGCAATAAATACGGCGAATCAGTGTGTGAAACGTAGCTCTACCTATTGTCTAGGTCTCGTGTGCCTGCCGTTTTTTTGATGAAGCAAAATCTGGCGGTAATATGTTGAATCAACACAGCCAAGAGAAGCATCAACCAGAAGGGCCTGAAAGGACAAATCAACAGTCATACGTCTCCTGTAGCGATATGAGGAAGACAGATGGCAAACACCACTTCATGACTGACAGGACAATATGTAGGCCAGAGCCATTTCTATACAGCATACTAAGTACATGGAGCACGTTGTCGCCGTCGAGTGGACACCTTGTATCTCCCAAATGTTCGCTTTTCAGGAACTGAGAAAAACAACCTTACTTTCAGATTGACCACCATGCATTTTTTGACTTTATCTAGTGGGTTTTGAAAAGGTTCCATAAGGCCATGGGGTTGTATAATTTTCTCAACCCGTAGAAGACCGTGTAATCCTCCAGTTAAAGTTAAAACACCAAAATCCCCGAAATAGGAGTTACAAGGTTTTCATACGATGACAGCAATGTTACTGCAAGGAATGGTGTCTTACTCAAACAGTCCGTTGACAGAGGTAGAGTATAATGTGAGAGAGATGTGAGGACACTCACCACATGCTCCACAGGATTTGAAAGATAATTAGATTCTCTCCATGCAAGACAGGCATGATAATGAGGAAGACGGCAATCAGGAGGCAGAGGAAGAACACCAAGGTTTGGATGATCATGCCTGGAGGGGAGAGATCTGAGCTTCAGGGCTACAGCTTACACCTTGTCTAGCATCTTGCTTTATAAACTGACAACAGCTTTAGATTACACACCCGCTCTACTCTCACATAATAGTGAAAGGAATGGTGATCCAGCTATTTGTTTTTCTTGGAAACCTCAAGGGCAGGACTTGAAAGGCATCCATTCATGAGCCGCATGCAGTATATAACCACACTGCACATTTATTCTAACGGAGAGTCCACCAGATGCTCTAAAATGTAATTTGGATCAATTTAAGGCAAGTTAAATTAGATTTCCTAGCAACAAACGTAAAATTTGAGCAGTTTTAAGTATATTGAAAATCAAATACTACGTCTACAGAAGCAGAATGCTTGTTAAGTGAGGATCTCTTATACAAACTATCTTTGTTTCTTTCATTCGAGATTTGCCACAGTATAACATCTGATCTGAACACATCCCTCCACTCTAATAGATGGAATAGTATTCGATTGTTTCAACAAACTCATTCAATGCTGTGATAATCAAAGGCTTGACAGCAGTTCTGACGGAAGATAACAGAATGTTTTTTGGGGGAACAAAATAGGGCAAACCCCTGCTTTTCTCTCCCATCAAACCCTCAGGGTAAATGCAGCTATACCAAAGCAGAGGTGGGCTGCCGTGAAGCTGGTGTATCCCATCCAGCAGACCAGAGCTGGCCGGGATGGCCTGATACTTCTCTGACAGTTGTACACATTATAGATATCTCCTCTGTACAGCCCCTTCAGGTTTGACCTATGGAAGGAAAAACACAATCCAGACATTAAGACAATGGAGTCCAATGTGGTATTACTAGATGCACAAATTACATAGGAAATTAAAGAGGCAAATTAGCGAGGGATACAACGGAATTGCAATTCAATACTGGGCTCGACTTTAATACGGTATAATTTATGGTAATGACCACAGTATTTAATTTCTTATCTTAATAGCCATTTCCAATTCTGCCAGCAGTCTATCTGGATGGTTGGTACTCTATTATGTTATAATAACTCCAGTCTGAACCATTACTGTATAATGAAGGAACCAGAATGTGCAGCTTGTTTGTGATACAGACAAGAAACTTTAGGAAGAGAGTAAAAAGGAGTGAGAGAGCGCTGTTTTGTCGGCAAACCTACCGATGCAGAACCATGGACCTCATGAGCATAGTCAGGTTGACCAAGCAAGACATGGTCACTGCACAGCTATAGCACACTGCCAAAACACACAGCACATGACACCTAGGTTGATTATTGTGGCAGGGTGTAATTCATTGACACTCAGCACTTCCTGACATCACTCTCTGCTGATACAGAGTCAGTCCTATGTGAAAAACATACATGTTACATGTTTGAACATCAACTGCAGGATTCACATGTTCCTCTATTAGGATGAGACATTTCTGTGACCCTTTCAAAGCCGTTTGGATAAACTCAAAAATGCATGGCCGTCAAGGTCATTTAGTAGATACAAGGTTTTCACCCGGCAGCGACAATATGCATTCTGTATATTTCACATCACTAAATGGCAGCATGATTGTCTGCATCCACTCACCTTCTACACACCACATGTAATAGACCACTATTCTGACCACTTCTGCATTGTCTGGAGACAGATTAATCCTGAAGCCAGATAAGAGGTAGGCAACCTCTTCATTGACTCCCTTGCGGGCAATCTGAAGAGTTGGCACCACTGCCAAGACCAGTAGCAACGCCATCTAAGAAAGAGGACGTTTATTGAATACCGGAAAACAACTTCTGACCTCTGCATGGTGCTGCAATGGGTTTTAAAGTTTGGGAGCATAAAACGGCTTTTAACGATTGCACATATTACATTCAATGGAAACGTATCACTATGTATTCACGAATAAGCAATTCACTATATGCTTATGTTATCGTTTGACATAACAGACATGGATTGTAAAATCTATAATAATAGATTATAGATAATTACCTGGTATAGGGAAATAAATGACACTACACCAGATATCGCCAACTTCAGTGGAAAACGGAAAACTGGTAAAAAAAAAAAAAAGAAATAAAAAATGACAAAAAGAGAAATGTAAAAGGAGACAAACAACACATCAAGACTTGACCAGACACAAAACAAGACATAGATGTCATGTTTACCATCCTCTGGTGTATAAATGTATGACTTCACAGCATCAAATATCCTTTTAGTGAGTTTGGGCTTCTCTGCGCTCGATGTACTGAGGAGAAAAGTGTACAGAGTTACACGTTGAAATCATGTTTTACCTCACACTTCACTGCATTCATGACATTGGAAAACATCATTCGGATTGAATACGCCAACTACAGAAGACATTATCATTTTCCTTTCAAATATAATCGTTGAATACATCAAATTATAGAGAATTAGTTTCCATGTGTACTCATACAATCTCTATCAAATCAGCTCCAGATAAAGTCAAAGCTGGAGGAAATACTTTCTTCCCTGGCACTCATTCATCATGATGACCAAAGGAAAAAACTATTTTCAATGACCTTTGCATCACTCATGGATCATTTGCATATGATGATTATCTGCAGTGTGTGAGAAGCCATTTACAAGCCGTTGGCCAGTGGATGTAATTAATGTAGTTCTTTACAAAGAAACTCCAGGTGTGTTGTGTGCACAACAAAACCTCAAACCAAAAGGAGCTCAGACTGGGGTATACACACACACACACACACACACATAAATAATACATAAATAATGTCATCCTTTGTTGATCATCAGAGGAAAATCCTCCATCTTCACGTGTCTCCTTCCACAGGAAGGTCAGAGAGCAGGGTGAGCTAGAGAACAGCACCCTTAGAGCTGGTAGGGATTCAGTGTCTTGCTCAAGGACACTCCAGCAGGGCAAATGCTTACCAACTCGGTAACCCAGGTCCCCCACAACAAACGCTCACTATACCACCGTTACACTGCTTATGGTAATGAATATACTTTACTCCCTCTCTCCATTAGGTTTTCCCCAGATATAATCAGCTTCCTCTTTCCAGTGGAATAAAGGGTTGAAGCAAAGTGGATGTTATTTGCATGCAATTTACGCCACCGAGTGGGGCACTTTGTTGGATATATCTGGCAGGAACAGTGGATACTTTCCAGACCGGGAAGCCCCTACTCCCACTGATGTAAATTACTAGAAATTCCCTCTTCCTGTAACTTTACGTTAGAAGCTACATTGCAAAAATATTATTCCAAATAACCAGCTACATTAAGTAAGTTTAAGTCCCTCATTTTGGACATAGAACTGCCTCGTCAGTCGTATTAACACTTAAAATGAAACAAGGCACAGATGAAGTTGTTTTTGTATTTCACAACATTACACTACATTGTAACTTCTACAAAGCCAACAAAGTATGTTAATGTCACTGAAATCGACATACTGACTTGACGTTAAACACCCAATTCAAATGAGTTACTCTGTGATCACTGTTTAAGTTGCAACAGGCTCTCATTCTCACCTGACTGTGGCTGGCTTCTTCTTCCTGAGGATTCTCTTTACATAGTCTTTATAGTAGCTGCTGTTTAGATCCTAACACAAAAAGAACAGCAACCTTGTGTGAGAGACAGTTGAAAGGAATCAAAAGGAGCCAAAGAAAATCCATCCATCCAAAAAATAGTAAATATAAATAGGCTTCATATATTTCAAAATGTAACAGTATTAGCAAAATGTCTAGCAAAGCTGAATACATTTCTTTGATTTTTGGGGTGACAAGATGTCATCTCAGTCTGAGCCTTCAAATTCCAAGACTCTCGACCTCCACTGGAAACGAGTGGCATGCATCTTATAGATCCCCAGGATGGCTTTATGGGTACAACGGTACATTTTATCAAACTAATGGCAATATAATTGAACAATCAAAAAATAAAAGTCAGAATTATATAATGCAAAAAAATAATTATAATAACTTTGCTAACAAACTAAGCTTCCTTATCATTAGGCTTTGTATCTCTACAGATTTGTGGCGTCAGGTGCCTTCATGTGGGGTGCAGGAGGGGGGATGAGTCAAGCCCCAGGCAATCGCCTCACCCCAGCTTTGTCACAACCATGCAGAGATTAGCATGAAATAAACACAGCATTGTGTCTCCTGAGTGAGAAAACAACGCAACCTTTTCATAATCTGATCAAGAACACGACGTAAACCAATTACGTCAAATCTACTTAAAATGATCAGGCCACCGGTATGCTGCGTTGGAGTTCACATTTCCCTCTGCCTGGATTGTATAGCACGATAAGCCCCTTGATTAGTGTGTGGCTTATGATGGCTTTTCACGTGCACAGAATCAGAAGAAATGTGCTTCTCAGTGAGGTTTTTTTTAGCCTTACTTGAACTTACACAAGAAAGCAACACAGACAGTTTTATCAATTTTGTTAAGCAAGCAGGTTGCATAACTAGGGCCATGGCTATACGACTAGCCTATGTGTATTCTCAGACCAATCGTAAGACTGACATGCCAGAGGAATTGCTCTCCGATCAAAAACTTACCTCCGCAGCATTGGTTTTTTCAGTGCCCTTTAATCCCTTGAATAGGAGAAGGGGATACTGGAAACTAAGGAATGCCAAACAAGCTATCTGGGGCAGGCTAGAGAAAAGGGAGTAGTGCTTGTGGATCTGCAAAGAAAAAAATATTAATTTTAATCACCTAACAACTTGTTTTGGGAGTTTGTCACACACTAGGAATGCATCTTAAAACGACTTCCCATCTGGCCATATTTTGGCAAGAGGAGCATTAGCTAAGAGCTCCCCAGACCAAAGTATTACCATATAGTGCTTGGGAGATAATGCAACAATATTTTCAGTCTTCGTGCTTGATTTAAGTAAAAAGCTGGAATAACCCCCTACCCCCAGGCTTAAGTCAGTAAATTAAATGCACATAAATAAACTACTCAATTAATTTTGAGGCCTTTCAGATTTTCATGAATTCTGTTTCACAAACATTATTTGATTGATTATCATTAGGTGGTCTTTAAAAAACCCTGAGATTTTGCATCACAACATTGATATTAACCGTTGGAAAGTATCACAATATCGATAGATTTCTCTCCCAGACCAACTGCCTACTGCACGAGTTGAGCCACAGCTCATGGCACGTTGTTGGAGCTCCTCACTCGTGGATCCCTACATGCGTATTGATTCATAGTATTAAATACTGTTCACAAAAATATATGCTTTGCCTTCATGGTGATTATTAAGTGAACAAAGAGCTCAAACTATGCAGATCAGCGCCATGCTGTCTGCAGCGTTTGGTGGGTGCCAGCTCACTGATGGAATAAACAGAGTGGTCATGGCATTATTATAAGGAGATGACTGTTACACAATGTGAAGCTTGGGTGTCCCTCTTTTACTGACCAACACTAAAATGATTAACCGTGACAAAACCTTTTGATTAAGAGCAACAAACACTGGAACCAATTGTTTTGACTCTAAGCTCTTAATCGTCCAGAACATCCACACAATATAGCATCTGCACAAAATCTAGGGGCAGCTAAGCAGGAGAATATCCATGAATCCAAATGAACAGCCTTACATTCATCTATTCAAATCACATCTCCAACTATAATACAGACCAGCTTTGTGCTGATACCAATGGGTTTCCAGACCAGAACAAATCAGCAGTTGTCTTTGCAATAACCCCTAAAGCTTTGACAGATGAGACACTACAGAGCAAAACATTTAAGAAACGCTGGGACAATCTAGGCTATGTCAGCATTACATTATTCCAAAAAAATCTACTGCGCTATCTTAACCCATTATCTGTTACAGATGCATACACTGGAAAGCATTGGGGAATTCAACGAGAGCTTACCTGAGGTGTTTTGGGGCAGTCAATTTTCTGCCAGACCAGAACACCGAAGTGTGTCCATGACAACAAGCTACCAAGTACATAGCCAACTTTGTTATGTAAGGTACCACATGCCAGGAGAGGGTAGTATAGAGCGGGGTAATAGAACAGGGCCAGAATCATCCAGTTCTCTGCAAGTACAACAAAGGAAAGTGTGAAGACCCAAAACATCAAAAGAATACCGTGGAGAGATCCAATATCAAACAGTTGGACAAGTGCTGCTTGGTGTCTGTCCATTCATGATTTACTGTACCACGTGACAAGCTTGTCACTATGACAACTAATTCCGCTTTTCCCCTCACACTAAAGACAACTTGTCTTCTGACTGACTTTAGATCACGCAGTGTCGAATAGCCACTGTATTTCCAACTCTGCTGAACATTTGTACTGTTTAGGGATTGTGCAGAGTAGCAGGGGACTGACTCCTTAAATTCTTATGTAATTTAATTTCAGAAGAAAAAAAGAAAGATTATAAAGCTTGTAAAGCTTACCATCCAACCCCTAAGTCGAAAATAATAGAGAAACATGGGAACAAAATAGTCCAATTACATCACAGAAGTTACCAATATTTTCATTACAAATAGACTGTCTATTTATGGAGATACATCAATCAGTGTTTAGTGCGTGGACCCCATCTACTCCCGTCAA
Organism: Acanthochaenus luetkenii; assembly: GCA_900312575.1. Taxonomy (NCBI): domain Eukaryota; kingdom Metazoa; phylum Chordata; class Actinopteri; order Beryciformes; family Stephanoberycidae; genus Acanthochaenus; species Acanthochaenus luetkenii. The sequence continues at coordinate 10,352 of OMOT01052511.1, forward strand.
CCAAGCCTGACTTTTGGACACATGTCCGCTTGTTCAAAAGTGAACCGCATTTATGCAGCACATTTTGAAGAGAAGAGTCTCAGAAAATAAGCAATGCCTCCCAAACTAGGAGACACCCTAGAGACACAAGGCTTCAAAACAAGCACATCGTGAAATCAAAATAGAAGAGTCACCGTTTACATTGTCAAATCCGACTACTAAAGGTTTGAGCTAAAGGGGAAAGAAAACACTGCATCTATTGAAGATCTCCTAGCCTGGTACAAATTGCAGCAAGAGTGATGTGTATGTGGAACCAAGATGCCGTCCTCACGTTTGTTCTGTGAGTCTGTGGAGAAGGGGAGGGGGTTTGGCGATATCACCAGGCCACATAGTTTGCAGAAGAGCACTCCAAACACAGCTACTGCCAGGCCCTTGTGCTGGGTGTGGTCCAGGAAGTTGACCGGACTGTGGAAGCGGCAGGTATTTAGAGCCCACATGTTACCAGCTGCACATTTGATAGAAATTGTTACTCTGCACAAATGATCACACGAAAGAGGAAGCGGCTATTTAATCACATATTTAACCACAGTGTTTATGTCATTCAAGAAAAGGGCCTCACCTGAGTAGACCTGGGAGTCCTTTCTGTCCGTCTCCCAGCTTTGTGCGCCTGGCTAAGATTGCTAGGATCAGCATGACAACAAGCTGGAGGAAGAGACACCTCAGTTAGCCCCAACTGCCTGCTCCCGACCTACAACACTGTGCCCTATGCAGCTGTGAGCTCCCCAGGGATCAGGCCTCAACCCGGTTTGAACTAAAAACACGGGGAGTCCCTGCCACAAAAGGCCAAACCCCAGTCTCTCATTAGCGCTCCCCATGGATCCGATCTGAATGAATCTTCATCAGTCAGGATCACTGGCCAGTGTGAGTTCAGTGACCTGACATGACCTGTGACACATTTAGGAAACACAAGGCTGGACAAATGGCCCTGCTATGATTTGGGCCAACATTGACCAATTACTAGGAACCTCTTTACACAGACATCAAAGTTAGAGTCCCAGTAAAACCACTATGTAAACATGGTAAGTGGCATCTAAACGCATGAACATTATGTCCAACACATAGTGTAATGTTAATGATAGTGGGCATTACTGGACGGTACTACATGGTTTGACTACTTTCTTTCAGAGGGCCAACCTTTACTTGCGTGACTTAATCAAACAGAGCAGAGTGTGGTAAACGTATCAATGGAAAGGCAAGTGTAATATCATGATGTATCATAAAACATGTTGTTCTTCTGACAACTAGGCGTGATATCATACACCCACTGTATGAACGACAGTGAATGATAGGACAGTGTAATCTGGTGTCAAAGTAATCGGAGAGCGGACTCACAGATATTGCAATGATGCATATATGGTAGAGCCTGTCATCAGCAGTAGGGTCACATGGAGGGATTATTCTGGAAGAAAAATATATATATCACAGCAAAAGAACCAATCTGTTAGAGTCTTATAACTCAAGGCACTTGAGTCACTGAGCATACTTAAGCATTACTAAACCTATCACACGTTGACCATTTGTGGCTGGAAACTTGTATGGCCACTGAAATCACATAGCACAGATTTGCATTTAAACCGATTGCTATCAGCATGACACAGGAGAACAACAAATGTCTATGTTCATGTTCCTGTACACTTGAGGCGTAGGAATATATATGCTCATGGGGTAGCGATTACAAGTAGATATTCAGAGAAACCCACAGATATTGTATGACAAACGCCAACTATTCCAGGGTGGGACACTTGCACCGAGGTGCCTCATTACAAAAAAACACGACATATATGGCCTGTGGGCACGGAGTTGCCAGCTTCCTGGATGGATGTCATTACATTTTTCAAAAGCGTCTCTTACTTGTCCAAACAATGTGAGCATTTGTAACTCGGCGCTCAGAGAGCACACTCTGGCACCAAACGAGACCATTTGTACATTTAACGCACTGTCAAAATTCACATTTCCAGTCATAATCTCCGAGCTTTCAGAGCTCAGTGAACACACTGGCCGAGGAGGAGGTGCAGCAGGACATTTGGCTGTTTACAGCAGTCAAACGAACCTGCTAAGCTGGCTCACGAGTAGTGGCCACTCCACACAGTGAAAAAACCTTTTCCTCACACCACAACTCACCACAGCCTATTCATGTGCATGACAGCCAGAGGGTTTATTAGCTAAACATGTGGCCGGTGATAAATGGCCACTTGTTCCATCTTCATTTTTGTCATATTGTCCACCTGAACCCCGTGTTAAATCTCTCAATGTTTTTTCTAATATTCACTCTGTACCAATGGAAAAATGAGGTGCTCATTTATTTATGTGAAGAAGCAACTTGGATTTAAAAAAAAACATCCAAGAAGATCTAAGTGGAAATACTGCATGATCCCTGTTGCATTGTGGGACAGGTCAGGAGCACTGTCGTCTGGAAATGGTTCTCCGGACGGTCCAACCTTGTTTGACACTAGTTACCTCATCTGAACTTCTATTGACAGACATTTTTAGAGTTTCCTTTCTGACATATAAAAGCATTTCAGCAGTGAATTAGTCTGAATTGTGTGCGCATACTTGTTTCATACTTTGGACTCACTCATATTTTATTGTATCCCCCTAAGAAAATCATTTCGGTTTTCCAAACAACATGATAAAACAGGCTCTACCGTAGTATGACAAATGAACTGAAACTGATGCTATGAGTGAACCGAACCAAGGGTATCCACTGGCAAAAGATCGTACCAGTGTGCCAAGTGTCACCTAATACCTCTGTGAGACCATTATCTCACAGCAAAATTGTTCAGACGTAACAGAAGGTTGAACAACCACTGTTACACATGAAATAAACCACATTATTTACCTCGTAGTGTGTCTTTAGACAAACAAAATAATAATTGTACAGATATTTAAAACTTTGCTGACTACACCTAGTGGTTGTCATTTAGGAAGGGCAGTGAGTAGGACAACCTAAAAGCACTACATTTTTAATCCCACCAAAGGAATACTATAAGAATGTACTTACTCAGATTGGACTTTGGGTGGCAGAGGATCTAGGACCGGGTACTCATAGTCCAGCAGAGCATCCTCATCCATTGTGCTGTCTCTTTTTCAAACAGATCCAATGTCTTATAAAGGGGCTAGAGCACTGTTCACTGTTCTGCCAATCTCTGGTGAGGTACTGCTGTGATCTCTTGGCTGAAGAGGAAAAAAAGTGTCTCCCAAGTTGGGCCGTGCCGCTGCAGTGGAGTCCTTGTTCCCCTGTCTCTCGCTCTCTGTTACCCTCCTCCTCAGCCTGTATTCAGGTGCCCTGGTCCCACTGTGGAGCTGAGAGTAATGTGACAGTTCCTGGCTGCAGCGTGCCGACTCCACAATTCAGGCCCTTTTTCAGATGAGGGTTACCACCACACTGGGAGACGGGGGGAGAGAGTGAGAGGGTGAGAGGGGGAGTGTGTGAAAGGAGGCAGAAATGTTCAGATCTGGGCAGCCAATCTGTAAGGCCACCTGCAGCTTACTGGGATTATATCTACTTCCGGGGTTGTGTTATTGGACCTGTGGCTGGTGGTGAGGGGGTGAGGAGTGCATGCTTACAAAACTCCAGCTAGGACTGTGTGGGTAGCTGGAAGAGATGAGACTCTCCTATCAGAGTAGAATTCCATCTGTGATAACAGGGAAATTCTGCAGTTGTTCCCTTCGGTCATGGTGCAATTATCTTTGTGAAAGGTTACCAATACTAAATCAGTCCAAGTAAATGTGTCCAGCACCACAACCTGGAACCAAACACAGCGAAGGGGGAGAACATGCACATGTGCAATGCAGCTGAACTACACCTATCATCGCTTCACAACATAACTCTGCACCGTCGTCTTGATAAGGATCAGGGAAGGGTTCATTCACCCCAGTACTTTGTCTTCAGCAGATAAAACAATTAATATTTCCCAAGGGCACATGCATATAGATACATTTCTGAAACCAGGTACCAGCATCTTAATTCTGCCCTGTTGATGTCCAGGTATTTTTACATCCTGTTTAGACTCAGACTACTTCAAGATGAAAGTCTGAGATTACGTCAGTATGGTGTATTACAGAGGTGGCAAGAGAAAAAACACATTACTTCAGCAATAAACTAGGACAAATCAAGCTATTGATTAAGTTAATGAATTCATAGAGTGGTAATGGGGAAGGGGTGATTGCTATATGTTCAACTGGGCACGCAAGATATGTATAACATGGATTTGGGTAGATTCACACCGAGGCATCATGTTAAACTTTGGTATTGAAATGAATGAATGCAACAACAGTTTTGAGAGGGAAAATCCAAGGCGCCCCCAATTAAAGGAAAAGACAACCATGTGAGTGCTACACCGACAGGCCGAGGTCAGGGGTCACGCTCACACCCCAGCTCCAATTATATTATTTTGGCAAAAAGTTGAGCGATACCAAATGCACTCATATTTCTGTGTTTAATAGTGCGTAGTCTTTCTGCACTACTACAGGCTGAGCACTGCAAAAAGGATCTAGGGTGGAAGGTCGTGTAGCCTGTGCAACATGCACACAGAGACTTGTTTCGGCCTTCAGCTTCAGTGTGCTGAGACTAAGGCCGTTTTGCAGTCCTACCTCCATTATGCTGGGATTACAGTCACCGAATGTTGAGAAAGCAACAAAAAGGTATCCCTAACACTCCTGAGAAAACATGGTTTCCCGAGCATTATGAGTCACCAAATCAAACGCACTCCGCGACGAAGAAGTGTCCCAGCAAATAAAGGGGTCAGTGAACAAAGAATGCTTTGAACAGTTATAATTGCGTCAGAGAGATGGCAGTTTGATTGTGCCAGACAGTTCACTTGTATCAGGTTTAACTAAGGTTGTTCGTTAGATGAGTTGGCTCAAAAGCTCTCTGAGAGGAAGTAGAAGCATGAGCCTTGTCAAAACTTTGGACTTCTGATGGACCAACTTTACTAATCCATTTTTAACAATCGGAACACTAACATCATCAACAATGAATTGGAAAGCCAACCATCCACACAATGATTAAACGTGAATGGATAGCCTTTCCTCTTTAGTTAACATACAAACATATTGAAACAACCGTTCACCAATACAATAAGGCTTACATGAGCAGAATTAAAATGCTACTTATTTCCATATTTTGCATGTATTTACTTTGCTGCCTTCAGAAGGTCCTGGTTGACTGAACACAGCTCAACACAGTAGGATCAAGTCTTCCTGTGGACCAGCACTCCTCATTGGTGCTGCTAAGAAACACTTTGTCCATGTAGGAAAGACTGATGCTCTTCCTAATGACTTTCATATCCACCGTCATCACTCAGGGACTCTCGGGGAGCCCGATAGCTTCCACGCTGTTAGTATTAAATGTATATAATAACCGAGCAGAAATTCATCTTCTGTATGAGACGCTTGTGGCATTTGTCCTCTGGATGTCTGGATTAAATACACCCACCTTCCATTGTTTAAAACAATCCAAAAAACAACATGTATTTTGGGCAGGGAAGCAGTTTTTACTACTGTGCTACTTCATTTAGATAGAGGTACTTACTGACCGCCTGCAGGTGTGCAGTATCACCGACTACTGTCGGTTAGCATACATTTTTGAAAAGCGCAAGAATATGACTACTGTTATTTCGAAATACATGGTTTGATACGACTTGGGTCACAGTTGCTGTGTGACATACATTTCAAAGCTAATTTCCCCAATGCAATTACAGTGTTGTGTCCAAGAAACATGGACTAGCCTACAAAATGCATTGGATTTCCTTTGCCAGCAATCTTGTATAAATGATCCTACCGTCTATAAGCCCGTTGAGCAGTTTTTCCCTTGGTATAGAAAACTTTAAATGGTTGTCTCCTGATCTCACTCTGGTAATTCTGCCATGCATGGTGAACACCCACCTTGGAAAGGGTAAATAATTACATAAACCAAACCAAAATCTCATGAGCAACTTTCCTTATTCCGTATTATCTGAACTGAACACCTCGTGCATTATCTGGTGTGGACTTTGAACTGCCTCTATCTTCTTATTCGGCAGCAACATCATAAAACTGCTGCTGCGTTCAAACTGAGAAAAATGTGGAATGTAGACAAACTCAAGTCAACGCCCATAATGTGCAAATTTTGATTCATGACATGACGAACAAATGTTACTTTTCATTTGGCATGTTGATAAAATGATTACATTTCTCATCCCGAGGTAGAATTTAATTTAGATTCAGATAGGGGGGATCGTACCAAAGCTGGTGAAGGGATCTTTGCCATCTACCCACGCACCAATGCTCCAGGTATGAACTTGTTTGCTCTATCAATACAGTGGCATTATGGCCTTGCGACTACCTGTCCATGCTCTGCGGTCGGCTGGTGCACACCGTGTCCTTCCATGAAACCAGACCCTTCCTTAAGAACATCAGCAGTTCCTCTCATATTTGACCCCTTTCTGGAGGTGACCCTGTGGTGACCCCCGAGGGAGAGGACTTAGCCTCTCTCCTAGACGGATCTTGGGGCTGCAACAATATAAGAACAATGTTCCGGTAGCTCAGGACTTTTCCACACCAAGGAGCAATGAAGCAAGCCAAATCCGATCCCCTCAATCCCAGTCTCACACAAAACTGGAGCAGGTATGGACTGAGTTACTGGGATTGCTCCACTTGAAATAAATGGTGTTTCTGATCAGCAAGACACCCAAAAATCCACAACTAAAATGTGCATGTTATTCTTATGGTCTTAGAGTCATTAGTTCAGGATTGTGTGCATGAAGTGTATAGCCAAGACTCAGCCAGTCATCTTTCAAACTATACTTTCTGAAGCTCTTCTGCTGCTAGTAAATAGGTAACCGACATCCGGGTTGAATTACCAAGAATTTGAGTCAATTTACTCAGAACTGATCACACTATAAAATAAAGCTCATTTGGGTGCAAAAGCTCAAACAATATATTAAATATATGGCCATTAGTTCAAATGTAACTTTTTCGTACTCTTCCCTTGTCTAGCCTGCTGCTACTGACATGACGATGGAAAGCCTTTCATCCACTCCACAGGGAGAAGTATCCTCAAGTCAAGACCTGCACATCCGGACACCAGGCCACGATAACCTTCTGTCTTTTGAGATCTTTCTTATCCAAACTCCTGAGCCGCTTCCATACAAGCAAGTGAGTGAATCCTCTTCTGACTGCTGTTGATTTCGTTAGCCAAAATAGCACATTGACTCCGTTGTTAAGATTGAGTTATAAGAATAAAACTTCAAGAGCCAAAATAACCCAAACCAAAAGGCAAATCACAACACCATAATCATAATGAACTCATATCAAGCTGACTCCAGCTGTTTTCAACCAAAATAATTTTTGCTTTTGAAATACTATATGGGACTGAATTAGTGTTTTGCATCCATACAAATGCAAGAAAACAACAGTGCCAAAAAGGTATGAAAAGGATTTCCACAAGTTGTTTGAATAATTTTAACATCTTAATGGTGTCAACACAATACTTATATTAATATATTGTAATTATAATATATGTCTGTCTTGAAAATTCTGAATTGACCATTCTTACCATTTCAACTTAATTTTTGTGCTGCATAAAAATGCACATTTTATTGCTCACATGTACATTCAAATTGAGCATTATTACCTTAATATTAAATCATGCCACCTGATGGCCTCCTGGGTCTTGGGACTAATTGCTGGGGTTATTTTTTCTGTCTCAGTCTTCTGCAGGCTCTGTCATAATCAATGAGCCTTGTAACACTCAATTAGAACATAATTGGATTTGTGTGTGTTCACGGTGGAAAAACATGTACATTGGATTTGACATGAAAGAACTGCTTATCTCTGTTGACAGCCGTAATGAAGCTATATTGGACTGGCCAATTGTACATTTCAGAAAAATTCAATCAACTTAAGCATATTCCCACATATCTCCCCCACTTTACCCCTAGATGCCTCACACTTTGCTGGATAAACACAGCTTGGATTTGCATTGGAAAGTTGAATGAATAATTTGCACTTTGGCACATAGACCAGACTAAATAATAATAGTCCATATTTTTCACACTGTTGTATAGAGCATGATTAATGTTGACACAGTTGACTTTCTAAATGGTAAATTGGCGCAGAAAATAACAGTCATGCTGTTATTTTAATACAGGCCATTAGTGAGATGTAATACTGTCTGGAAAATAGTTCCAACACACTTATAATGGATATTTATAATCTAATGGTTATTTATAATTGTGGTAGACCAGTCTTCAAATAGCTATTTTTAAAAAAGTAGATTGGATCCTCAAAATGGCCACTGGAAGAAGAAAAAAAATTTCAGTCATACAGATCATTTCTGTTGTGATGTACTTCTGTTATTCTGGTAGGCAGGGTGTGAATGATTTATTTTCCTATTTATGAGCACTGAGAGTGGGATGTTATAACTAAGGAGCAAGTGACATGTACAAATCTTCCTGATGGTTATTAAAGTGGCAATGATCACCTTGCTGAAGACACGCCGCTGTACAGCACTCAGACTGTCACGTTTCTGCTGCGATTGCCTGACAAGCGCTCTGGATTTATTGCGGGGAAACAGGGTCGTGTCTGAGATGCTGTATAATAGACTACTTTATATACGCCATAACAGTTTGCCTGGAGAACACCGTCAATGCCAAATCACACTGCACATCCTTAAGAATTTGATTTTCATACCTGTTTATCTCTAATAGCAGTTTTCTCTGTCTTATTTACATGTTTTACTGAGGCACTACTTTCCATGACCAATAGCCATGTAGCATGTCCACTTAGCTCGCGTTATAGGGAGCTAACCCTGTGAGATAAAAAAGATGAAGCACACACACGTTCTTTGAAAATAAACACAGGAAGGATTGATTCTATAATTGATATCAGGTATTTCTTGCTCTTTCAGAAGGTGTGTGTGTGTGTGTGTGTGTGTGTGTGTGTGTGTGTGTGTGTGTGTGTGTGTGTGTGTGTGTGTGTGTGTGTGTGTGTGTGTGTGTGTGTGTGTGTGTGTGTTTGTGTGAGAGAGAGAGGGAGAGACACACACT
>OMOT01052513.1:0-21908 GCA_900312575.1 Acanthochaenus luetkenii
ACGAGGTGGAGGAGGAAAGGGACGAGGAGGACGAGCGCGAGAGGAAGGCCGCGAAGGCTTCGTTGGAGAGTCGTAAGCAGTCGCTGGACATGCTGATCAAGATGAGTCAGGCGGGCGTGTCGGGAGTAAACGCAGAGGTTCTCCCCCCCCTGGGTTTGAGGCCCGGCCCGGCCGAGGCCTTGTGGCCGAGCAGAACCACTAAGTGTGAGGCTGACTCCAGCGTCCTGCTCTGCCCCGACGGCCGACCGGTGGTCTTCACCGACATCCCTTCCTCGGCGAAAACCCCAAAGAGACCGCCGTCCATACAGCGACTAGAACCCCATTGTCCTCCCAGCCCCTTGACAGCTACAGACAACTAAAACGCGGTTCACCTGACGCTGTATATGTCTATAGCCCGAATAAAACGGACGCCGTGCAGTCGATCAAATGCTACACTTACACGCGTTTGTCTTGACACGATGTTCAATCCATATGTGATGCACTGTCACTCTCACACCCAATTTCCCTTCACATCAACCTCAAACATTTAGCACCTTATAAGACAAACAGAGGATGAAGGACACAATATGGCAAATGTGATACTAATGCTCTAACTGGACATTGATTGTTACTATAGGATTATCTTATATAATAGTAAAATGTGATACGAATGAGTGAACAGACTAACAGATCAGCGCTTACCAAGACAAAAGGTGAAGAACAAGAATCTTTAACATAAGTCCATTCGAATGATATTGAGGGACAATCCTTTGAACTGGTTTGTAAATAATGTAACTACTTGATCGATGTAAGTAAAAATGTTTTAAAGGGTAAATGTTATGTTTTATATGGATGATGTCATGTTGGACTGTATTATTGCATTTGATGAAGATACAATTGTATTATGCATACTGTATTTCTTTGAATAAACAAAGAGAAGAAACCAGAAAGTATCTTATTCTCCTTTATGAAATTATAAAAATGAACAGAAAGGGGGAGAGAAAAAAATATATATATATCAGAGGAACAAGAAACACCACCAAAAATAATAAACGAATGAAAGATTTGTATGTCATTTCATAAAATAAAACAACAATCAGCATATAAAAAGACAAGCATCTGCTGATACATAGTTGCTAGACGACCGTGACTCTCCTCTATCCGCCCTGACATGGTGGGGTGGCTGTGCTAAAGGGGAAGCTGCTCCCTAAGCTGAAACGCCATCGGCGGATTCACCTGTGCCTGGCTCCTAGGTCAAAGGTCAGGGCCACAGGGCCGAGCGCCACATAGGCTGGGCAGAGGAGTATTTGTAAATATTGCTATTTGACTAGTTCTATGAAAAAAGTTAACTATCATTGAAACAATCATTTTATATAAATATATATTATATTAATAAGAAATGCGGCATAGCAAATTGTCTGTCTTTTGTTTAAAAAATGAAAGGTAGAAATCTATAGTTTCTGCAGTTTCCCACTAAGACATAATTGCTGTAAGACTCCCATCGCCTTTCAATGATGCAGAGCCCTCAGCGCTTTACTGGGACAGATTTTAATTTGAGGAATTATGAATCTGTTTTACAGCTGTCGGCCCAACAGTCTGGGAACACCCAGAGACTCTTGATGGAAGGTCTCCGGAAAAAAGTAAAATATATAAAATATATATTTTAACATAATTTCATTTAGGCTACCAGTTAGCACACTGTCTCTCTGTCTGCTTTAGGCTTCTCTGCCAAATGCCCATTTGGACGTCCTTAGCATGAAAATGTTTTTATAAATTCTCCTGCAAACACAAGACAATCTCTATTCAGTAGCTTCATTGCAATGGGAGTAAAGCCGATACCTCCCTCGTGTGGACACATTTAAAACCGGAGTGAAATTACATTTAGACGACCATTATTCCTGTTAAGAACAAGGACGCGTGTTGCTAATGTCTGCATTTGATCCTTTCTTTCTTAAACAATATCATATCAACAATATTTTAAACATATACGTCTCAACTGGCCTAAAACAGTCTTAGCAAAACCTGCAAAACAGATGTGTCTAATTTAATATAAATATGGTTTGCTTTTGTTCTCATGATTTAGCAGCAGTCTTGGTTTTTATCTGCTATGATGTTAATGGATCAGCAGTGTAAGACTGCCTTTTATTCTAGCCAATTGTTGTTATATTTGTTGTTCCTTTTTTTGTGCACTTTGTAACTGTTAAGAAGTTAGTATAGTTACTATCATTATGATCAACTGGAGACAAAGTTTTATGTCTCCATCTACTGCTCAAGTCTGTTACTGCCAACTCACTCCAATACCATTCCACTGTTGATTATCACTGACCATAGTGATCACTTGTTACTTATTTTATAATAAACCTGACCTGATATAGGCAAAGTCAATTGGTTTTGAGACAATACGTTTTGTTACTTTCAGTAGTTGTAAGTAAAGCAAATGACGGTTTCTGTTCCACTGATGGTTGGAACAAAGCAGCAGTACACCAAAGCAAAAATGACTTGAATGATTAACCACTTTATAATGCAGCATAAACATCATTAAACTCCTTTATGGTATTGAATTGTGTCAATTCTTATCATAGATGTCTACTGCAATGTATCAGGGATTTCAATAATTTCAGGACACCAACACATTGATACTCTAATTATTCAAAGATTCAAAATCAGATTCAGAAACACTTCATTTATTTGACGTTATACATTCAAAATAAAAATAAAAATATTCATATATATATATATATTTAATATAGAGCTAGTAAGCAAGGTACAAGTTTAAAACAAAACGTTTTCTGTGTGGCATTTATATATACAAGGCGTGATTTGAATACTATACAGTGCGTATTCATAGCTGCACAGGTTTCATAGATGTGTATATTCTTCACTCAGTTGAAGACTATTTCAAAGAGAGATTTCAGTGAGATGTCAGGGATCGGGGCTTCAAGACCGCTGCTTACAGTAAAACATTTCAATCTCAACAACTAAACAGTAGGACTTGCAAAGCAAAGCTTATTAATGTTAAGAATTCCACAAAAGCATAAAGTAGGAAAATGAGGCAAAGTGATCATTCTACAATCCAAATTACCAAACAAATGTCATGCAAAGTCCTAAATAGTGTCAAATGTTTTTTAGATACAATTTTCACACCAAACTCAAAACGGAGAAAACTCAAATTCATGTTGTAAAAGATAAAAAAACAAAAAAACAATTGTTTACCATATTTGACAGACGTCATGATGTTTGGTTGCACTGCAATAATAATTGACTTGAAGTCACTACACCAATTTGAGACAAATAAAAGAAACAGCTTCCTCAAGTAGTCAAGTGATAAGTGCAACCCCACCATACCCCCTTCAGACACTCGGGTCATTTCATAAATCTCTCATACATCAATCAGCAAGATAAGCATCACATTTTATTCACCAATCAAACCATAGGTATAGTACAGCAGATGCCCCAACAATCAATGGCAAACCATACTCTTCCAAATATCCAGTAGTTATGTACAACACAACTGGTGCAACATAAAACACGTTTTTTATTATATATATATATATATATATAAATTGTAACCAAAACAATAAAATACAGCAGATATTTAATTAATTCATATCGGGAAATATATATTATTCATACCGTGTATTGCTGTCTGTTTTGGCATTTTGGTGGGTCAATAAAAAAATAAAATGTTGTCACTTATCCCTCTCAAAAGGTAACACAGCTTAAGCTCGACACTTCTCCACCGTGGACAGATTCCATATCAAGGTTATTATTAAAGAAAACTTACACAGCATTGATGAAGTTATGTAAACTAAATGAAGACTTTTTTACCAAGAATACAAAAACAAAAAAGAGACAACTTTTCATTATGAACAGGGAAGCAGCCAGTCCAGGTTTAGAATTGATACTGATAGATTGTCCATTTCCTGTAAGAGTCTCCTGATGGTGGCATGGCCTTAACAATGTGACCAAAAACCAAGGAGAAAGGAAAGTTCAGATTCCCAATATTCAAATCTTTCTGGAATCTTTTGCCTCAAATAGCTTCATGCGCTCCTGCACAGTTAGTCCCTCTTTTAGGCTCTATGAGAGAGAGAAAAGAAATGTGATTAATATTTAACTGATGATGTGAGCACACCAGCAAATTGGTCAATTATTAACTGTGTTTTTATACTATGCAGTTGCCAATCTCAGACAATGTTCTGCGTTGGAAGACATATTTTAACACTCATATCATTGCAGGTCTCAACTTAAGATGTGTTGAATGCACAACCATGATGTGCATCAGTATTTCTGGAGTACAAATACCGTACACCATTTTAGATACAAAAGACAAACCGACCAAAGACAACAGTTCATAGAAAAGGTTATTTCACATCAATAGAGCACCACAAAGTTACAACTTCTGTAATGTCTCGCATTTAAAAAAAAGACAGCTGTAATTTCTGTATATCATGCGATAGTTAATCGACGCACTTGTTAGGCAAGACCGAGACAGCCACCACTGCAGACCCAAACAGTGGTGGCTGTAATAGCAAGATATAGTTCTGCCCGTCAGCTTGACTCTGCAGCTAAATAAGGGTGGCATGTTACTAGAACTAAGGTTGACTGCTCAAGTAGGAATCTATTGCGAATACACACGTTATTGGCTGCTGCGGATATTGTTACGTGTAAAACTTTTTTTTTGGAAGGGAGGAATGTAACCAGGTGGGCTTTCACAGGGCAGTCTGCTAATCATCTCCTCTAAGATCTAATGACCGCAACTGTGATGTTTTTCAGACATGTGGACACTACAATCAACTCTTGGAGGTGGTGCATGTCGGAGCAAAAAGAAAAAGGGGGAGTTGGGGTAGAGGGGGAGATCATGCGAGGCGGGGTAGGGCATGCTTGCTCTAGGTCATGCTATACCTACAGCACATCTTGGGGCAGGGGGGGGGGCGGGGGTCACCCCACAATGGGAGTGTCAGCTATCCCATGAGACCTGTTCAACGACAGACTGATGGACAAAAAAGACAGATGACAAACAACTTACAATTACAAAATCACTTCCTAAGCAATTTTGAAATAACTAAATCGCAAACCTTGCAAAAGACAACAAAGTACATGTAACTCAAAATGTCTTGCGGTGCCCTATAGTGGCGAGCACATTTGTAAGTGGTGCCGGACTAAGTGGTAAACAATTAACAAGAATGAAGTAAAGTCTGCACACTGAAAGCTCGACACATCACCTCACTTTACTTCATATGTTTTGGATTTGAGACAACATGCCAGTATTTGGGAAAGAAAAAAGGGAACATTTGTTCAACTAGTCTCTCACCTTTGACCTTATACCTCTAGTTTGCTTGGTGATCGTGGATCGTTCTTTTTTCAAGAAGTCTGGATTACTTTTTGATTTCATGATATCTAAAAGAAAATACAAAATAGAAAATGAACAAATGGATGGAATATTATTTAATCATTTGGGCAAAATGACAATAACTTAAAATAGCAGAATTAAATCACCATGTTGACACCAGATACTATTAACACTTTCGTTAAAATTCAATTGGTTTTCCTTATAAGAAAAACAAAATGTAATATTTTTCTACTAACCATATCCTGGTGTGACTGTTCCATCTACAGTCCTCTCGCCAAGTGCTTCTGTGGCAACGAGCAGTTTCTCCTTCAGTTTGCCGATGTCGCAGTCAGCCTTTGCTTTCACAATGCTAAGCTCTGTGTAGATGTCCTTATATTTGTCTGTGGCATATTTCTTATCCTGATGAGATGAGAAATCAGTGAAATGCCAACTACATTTCTGGCATTTTAATGAGAACCTGAAGAATTGGCTTGAAAGAATTATGTGCAATTATACACCAAGATTTTCCCATACCCTTAAAGCAGACTGTAGTTCATCTTTCAAAGAGTGGATTTCCTGTTTAAGATATTGGATCTCCGACTCCTTAATTCGTAGCAACACCTAAAAATGCAGAGGAGGAAAAGCTCAGATTAGAGAGCAAAACCATGATGTATATGGTGTGTGTGTGTGTGTGTATATATGCGCGTGTGTGTGTGTGTGTGTGTGTGTGTATACATACCTCCAGTTCGTAGACATCCTTGCCCTGGGTAAGTGGTGAAAATGCTGTTTCACCACTGAAGCAGGAGCGCATTCGAGTGATCTCTGTTGTAAGTCGGTTATTTAATTCCTGTTGGGCACAAAGATGTCAATTTTTGTCTGTAGAAAGAAAGGTGTTTGTATGCATGTGTGTGTGTATGTGTTTTTAACCTGGTTGTGTGAGTTGAGGTCCTGGTTCTCTCTTTGACACTGCCTGAGGGCCTGCCTCTCGGCCTCCAGCGCCTGGGCCAGGTGAGCGTTCTCCAGGCATTTCTGGGAATACTGCTCTGACAAAACTTCCAGTTCCCTCTGGATGGACTGCAGCTCCTCCCTGGACAGTTGGATCAACATGATATCAACTTAAATTCTCATTTCATGTCAAATTACCAAATGTATTGCAGCTTTTACTCAGCCCAGAAGAGCGCGCACCCTTTCATGTCACAGTGACCCTTTCATGTCACAGTGACCATTTCACAAAACCCATTTAACAATAACCTCATACAGCCTTATGGGTGGGGCAAACTCACGTACAATTCACACCTACATTTATTTTTTATATATATATATATATATTTTTTTTTTTTTGCAGAGTCCAGTTGTCGAGAATTAATTGGTGGATGGCTAAAATCAAAATGATAAATTCACTGATCGGTTCAGTATTGGTCTGATTGGAAATTGGTCTGGAATTGGAAATTATGGTCTCCGAGTCAGGTTCGTGGTAGACAGTCTAAGGTCTTATCCTTTAAATAATGTTTTCAATGTTTGATTTTCAAGCTTTACCTGAGCATGTCCTATCCATAAGCTCAAACAGGACCAGAAGCTGTAAGATATCGTAACCTTTATTTATCCAGGAAAAGTCAAATGAGCATGCATGCTCCTTTCCAACAGTGCCCTGCTTCTCATTCACACAGATAAACACAGTGGTGTTTTTGTCAGAAAACATACTCATATTGTAAGCGAAGCTCATCAATGTCCGAGTTCAGTCCACTCAGTTGGGAGCGGTGGGTCTTCTCCAGTTCCTCCTTGTGTGCATTCTTCATAGCTTCAATAGCTGAATTAAAGATAGAGCACAAACATGATTACGTCAAACTTGTTCAAAATACATTATATAAATTACAGGTGGTAACAGTTTGTTTCTTTACCAGCAATTGTGGCGGCAGTTTCCTCAGCCAAGAGTCTCTCTCTTTCTTCCATGAGTTTAGAGACCTCCCTCTGGTGCTGCCTCTGGAGGTCCTCTATGAGCTTCTGGTGCGTTTCCTCCATTGCTGCAAAGCCGCGTTCACATGTGGCCTAGGGGATGAAAGGGTTAATATGCTGTCATGAAAATCTCCTGAAATCAATTACCTATGTTATAATGCAGGGATGGGGAACCATGTGCTCCATGGCACATGGTTCCCCATCCCTGTTCTAACGTGCGACTATGATTTCAGTGCAATATCTGTCAAGAACTCACTAGGCTACATGGTGCATTATTGACAAGCTCAAGCAAAATCACATTGCAGGAAGCCATGCAAGCTTTTTACGAACTAATGCCAAGCTAGGTTAGTAAGAGAGCGAGTTAAGTCAGTACATTTCTATCCCTGAGAGGCTGTATTTCTCACTGACCGACTGCATTTCTATTTCTGAAGGTCCGAAGGTGGGAAATGAGACATCAATCTACTGATGCCTAAATGAAGAGGTAATGTTGTGGTGAAAGTGAGACATGCAGGTAAGAATGATTGTTTTACACATTAGGACCTACTAAGTGAGGACATACTGCTGTGGACAGTTTTGTTTTTCATCAAGTAAAATCTATGACCAGTTATAATAGCATACCTGGTTACAAGCAAATTGATAATCTAAGATGCAGTTTTCAAATTAAAATAATTTCTTGATATATTTTAATCCAATGCCTCTTTGAAGATTAGTAAAGGCCTAATATGGAATGATGAACACTATTGTTTGTTTGAAGGACAAAAGCAACCAAATATTTTGCTATTTTACTATTCATCTACTACTCATCCATAAAAATATTAATTCAGTAAGGTAAAATGAAAGCAAAAACCTTAAGACTTTCAAAGTCTCTCTGGTATTTCTCTCTCAGGCTGGCCACATCTCCTTCTAGGTGCTTGTTCTGCAGTTCGTCCCTCATGGTGTTCATCTGGGTCTCCAGCTCCTGGATCCTGTCCTTGAGAACTACCATGGGGTCCACCTCTGACATGGTCTGTGCCTCCTCCCCCCTCTCCTCCTCCTCCATTGGTGCTGTGGCATCATCACACTGGGGTGAGTGGGAGACCTCTGGGCATTTCTTGCACCGTTGGTGCTCTTGGATACAGCGAATGGTGTCCATATACTGGGCATGCAATTTCTGAATCTCCTCCTCGTGGATATGCTGGAGCTCACAGATCCTCTCCTGGAACTGCTCCTCCAGTTTCCTCACATGAGCCTCATGCCGCTCCTCCATGGTGTCCATGTCCAAAAGCAGAACCTCTAGCTTTCGTTGGCTGTCAGCCATGGTCTCCATGAGGGCCAGCTCTGTGGAGGCACGGCCCTGCTCTGCTTGACTTAGCGCTTGCTTGTGCCTCTGCCTCAGTTCTTCAGTCTCCCTCTGGAATTGCTCCTCCAGGTGGGCCAGTTGCTCCTGCTGCTGGGAGAGCTGGTTCACACGTTTGCAGATTTCACTCTTAAGTGTTTGGTTCTCCTTCTCGAGAGTGGCCACTGTTTGCGTGAAGCTCAGGTGCTTCTCCTGCAAGGATGCTTTGTATTTCTCCTGAATGGCAATGACATTGCAGGCATGTTCCTGGACAAGAGCATCCATGTTCTTACCTGCCTGTTGACACCGGCCCAAGTCCCGTTCATGCATGGCTCGTAACCTACAGGCAACATAAGCCACTTGAGCCTGGATAAGAGCTTCGCGCATACAAATGGAGCTACTTGTGAAATTATGTGTAGCTTGGTGCCCTGCAAGAGCACGGACCATATTGGCCACTCCAGGATGGTTGCCACCACTCTCTATCTCTTCAGCATATCTATTAAGGATTGCTGCCTGTCTTTGAAGCTCGACAGCCAGGTTGTCTTGTGCATTTTGCAGTGACTCAATAGAGTCAACCCTGCAAGATGGCATGTCTCTAGTCAAGTGTCTATCTATGATTTCCTCCGCCAGGTCTCTGGCCTCTTCCATTTCAACCTGCTCAATATAGGGAGCAAGTTCAGGAGGACGAATATCAGCTAACCTCTGTTGACTAAACCCAAAGTTATTTCTGACTTCTTTGATTACATTTTTCAAATCAGGGGTTTTGAAAGCTTCAAAAATTGCTTTCAATGCCAGCTCCCTTTGTTGTAGGTTATTATGGGCTTCAGCCAGCTCCGTTTCGAGCATTCTGAATTTTTCCTCATAGAAAAGTTTGAGGTTTTGAATAGAGTAAGCTAGTTCTGCTTTAATGAAGGTGTTTAAGACAACTGTGGCATCAATATCTGCGCCAGCGGAAACTGTGCCCTCTCTTGATTTAGCAACATCTGAATGTTTACATTCCGTCTCTGCTTTGTCCAGTTCTTTCCAGAATGAAGTCTCCAACATCAACTTCCTGGTCAAGACATCAGCATAAACTATAGCCAAGCAATCTTCATCACCTCTTTTAATGTTCTCGATGTCTTCCCATATCTCAGCGAAACCTTGTAGGAGGTCAGACTTTGAATTCTGTAGTATCAAAGCCATCTTGTTCAAAACAGTTGCCTCAAAAGACAGGGTTTTGACAAAGAGGCACATTGTTTCTTCATCTAAATCCTTGCTATTAGGAGTCTCTTGGGTTGGATGTTGATGGACCTCTAGTGAGTGCTCTTCCAAGGTCTTTTCTCCTTGTCTGATGTACAGTGTTGCATTAAACAACTCATTCTCTATCTCTGACAAGGAGTGCAACTGTGAATCAGTGGTCCCATGAGAGCCACAGAGAATAGCCCTGACTTTCTCTCGACTAGTTTCCACACACACCAGGGCCTTGGCATATTCGTTATTAGCAGCACTAATCTGACACCCTCTTGCACAAATGGGCTCTTTCTCTTGGTGAGGTTTATTATCCATCTCCTTTAGATCAGACTTGGACAGGTCTTCTGCTTGGACAGCTCTTTGCTCTTCTAGGTTCTGTGTGAGGTTTCTTAGCTTATCCTCTGTGGCCAGTAGTTTAGACTCCAGGGCATGTATGATGGAGATAAACTTCTCTGGGTCACTAGTGTAATGGAATGTGATATCAGAGGAGCTGGCTCCTTCAGTTGGATGGATGTCTTGGCTCACATCTTGGTTAACTTTCTGACTTGCATCTATAAAGGTGCTGCTCACATGACTTGCGTCCTGGTCCTCTAAATTGATGTATTTTTGGCACTGAATGCTGGAAAACCGTATCCTAGGCCTCTTAGCTTTAGACTCCTTACAATCGGAGGAATTATTTGTCTTGGATGGAATGTCAAAGGTAAGTGACAGTTCTGCGTTTGATGGTAAGGAGACTGAGGTCTTAACCCTTTCCTTTGTGTGCTGTTCTGGGATTCGCTGCCTTTCCATGCGGAGGCCAGCATAGCCTAGCTGCAGGGCATTGAGGTGCTGCTCTAGCTCTGCAATGCGGTCCTCTGCAACCACAAGCTTAGCTTGCAGATCCCTTTCAGCACTGCACTCAACCGTATCTAAGAGGCTATGACCTATCTGACAGAGAAGGTCCTCCTTAGCTTGCAACTTCTGTTCTGTCTCCTCCAGGCTGTTTCCAAGTGCAGTCATCTTAACAAGGGCCTCTTTCAGGTCATCCTCCTTGCGTTCCACCAGCCTCTCATACATCTCCTTAGTCTGGTGGATCTCTTCCTCTTTTTCTCTGAGGAACTGGCTCATCTTCTGGAACTCCTCAGAGGCCCTCTCATACGAGTGCTCAAGCGTGTAGTAATCAGCCTCTTCCATTTTCAGACGATTGTGGAGCTTGTTCACCTCGCGGTCTGCCTCTGCAATCTGGTTGAGAAGCTCCTGACAGTGGCAGGTGAGATGGCCTCTCTCTTCCTCTAGCCTACGGACACTCTCTCTCAGTTTCTCAACCATATCAGTCTTCTGGGCCAGCTCCTCTTGCAGCTTCAGCATTTCTTCCCTGCCCCCTTTTCCTCCTGAGGCCTGCCTCTCTCTTAACAGGGCCTCCACCTGCTGCTCAGCCTCCAGCAATCTGTTCTCCATCTCTTCCCGTGCAGTTTCAGCCTCAGCTAATCTTCTACTCAGGTTCTGTCTTTCCCTCTCATAACTATCTTGTATGCTATGCTGCTCCTTCCTCAGGCGTTCCTCCTTCAGTGCCTGACCCTCTTCAGTAGCGCTTAGTCTGGCAGTCACCTCCTGCAGCCTCTCTTGGAGCCTCTGTACGTCCCTCAGGTGGTCCCTCTGCAGGGCCTGCTGATGCTCCAGGTGCCTGAGGGCCTGGTTTCTCTCCAAGAGGCTGGCCTCTACTTCACGAAGTCTATCCTCGCTGTCCCTTAGCTGGGCTCGTAGGGTGGCCTCACTGCATCCCCATTCCTCTTCCTGTTCCCTGGAACGTTCTTGCTCTAGCTTGAGCTCGTTACGCATGCGGGCCACAGCCTGCTCACTAGCACAAATTTCAGCCATTGCAGAGGCCAGTTTAGCTTGCAGAGCCTGTATGTCAGCCTCATGGCGGTCTACATTGTCCTGGGCTTCAGTGTAGCTCCTCTTTAGTGTCTGAACATGCTGCTGAGCAAGGTCCTGCTTGCGCTTCTGGGCCTCCAACTCACCCTGCAAATCTTGGTTGAGCTTGTGAAAGCGTTGCCATGGCACTCTGTGTGGTGAGGTGGAGGAGGGTGTTGCACTCTTGAAAAGATTTATGAGACAGTTGCATTAGTGACATCACCTCACTTCCCCTACCACATACGGAGAACCACATCTCAGGGGTTACCAGGGAAAACGTTTTTTTGAGAACTGTTTTCCCAAGCTTTCACTGTGCTTTTTCAGAGGTGACTTGGAAGTTGAAAAGTTTGAATATCAAAACAATCAACTAAAAAGTGGGTGAATAATATAGTGATATAAAAATGGATGTGAACAGACAGCAAAGCTACCAAGTGCTCATTTTAACATCAACCCATGACTTCCTTAATTGCAGAACTTTAAGCTGGTGAATATTGAAAGTGATGTCGCACAACAAAATACCCAACCTGCCTGTGCCATAATTTCTTTTATTTTTTAAATAACATGTGCATGTGTTATGTATAAAAGGAATTAGTTAAATTATGCAATTCGGAAACACCCAAAAGCATGCACAAATCAAGCATGGAAAGGACACACAAACAAAGCACAGGTGAACAGAGAGAAAAAGCACAGCGCAAGGCTTCTTGATCAAGTTTCTTACCTTGAGCATTTCAGTCCAAATCAATTATTTTCCCAGGAGATGTGAAACTCCGTAAAACAGTTAGTGAAAATTCATGCTAAGAACACCACAATCATGCATATCAGTTTTAGAGACTAAGCACCCACACCTGTTAGTAGAATTTCATACAAGTTACAGTAGCCACACATAAATATACCCTGAGCCAGTACACTGTATAACAATAATACAATGTCCAGACCGTACAAAATGTACAGCCTTGTATTGTGTTTAACCAGTACATGTATTCCATTTAGCAAATTCTGCAAACCATGTTAGATTCCCTCGCATACATGTTCAAATGCTATTCAAAACCAAAGTAATCCTCTCTAATGGTGTGGTGGGTGTGGTACCTGCAGTACATAGCCCTGCCTGGCACTTTGTTCTCTCCCTCGTGCATGTTCCAGTTGCTCCTGTAAAAGGTTGTTCTGCTCCTGCAGGCGGTCCAGCTCCTTTTGCTTCTGTCCCAGCTGAACAAAGTACCAGGTACAGCATTTATTTTTAAGAAGATGAATTAGTACCATACTCATAATGTATCTGAACATGTTCAGGAAACATACCTCTTTGTCTAGCAAGGCAGCAAGCTCATGCGCAGGCAATCTGTCAGAGTTAACAGTGTTTCCTACAGTTGTGGTGATGGGCACTTGCTTCTCTTCTCTTAATGGCGTTGTCTCCACCTGTTGCCAGTGCTGCTCAATCTCTACCTGGACATCTGAGGTTCTGTTACCCTTCTGCCCACTCTTCTCCTCACTGGGGTCAGTGTGCATGGCTGTAGGGTGGTCTACTTCCATCTTTCCCTGGTCTTGATGTTCAGGAATACATGGCTGCACCCCTGATGTAGGATTTAATGTGGTAGTCATGGTAACGGTAACAGTATTTGGCGTGTGGGTTGCACTGGCTGTGGCGTGCTGAAGAATGCCCTTCCTCTCCTCATGCCAGCGTGCTTGCTCCTTTTTTGCCTCCTCTGCAGTTGCCACGGAAGGTGGTTGAGAACCTGAGACAGAGGAGGTCTGGAGTGAGGAGGTGGTAGAGACAGGAGAGGATGCTGAGGAGGAAGGGGGTGATGAGGAAGAGGTTGTAGAGGATGATGACGGAGAGCTGAGGTCGACCGTGTCTGCTGTATCCCTCATGGGGTTTTCTGTCTGTCCCGCTTTGAACTCAGACCAGTCATAGGTCTTGGAGCGGCCTTCTCGTCTGCGCTCACGAACCCGGCTTTTGCGTGGCTCAGAGGCAGGGACCGAGGCACCGTTACCAGCTGGCTGTGTGTGGACAACAGTCTTCGGGTCCTCAGGACTGGGCTCAGGGGAGGCCTGTGGACATGGCTCCAACACCACCTGTGCTTTTACCTTCTCCTCAGGGAGGGATCTGAGGGGGATAAGAACAAAAAACAAAGACAAATAAAACAGGTAGACAGGATGGCTTAAACCACAACCTGATGACGAATGGCAACATTTCCATCAGCTCAAGCTACTCACAATACTATTAAATAAAGCCTTGATGGACAACACTTTAGTGCATACATTTGTGGTAATGCAGCATCCTACTTAAAAGCACGATTAACTGACAGGAATATATAAAAGTCAAAGCATCTGCACATTCAGCATTTTATTTGTCAAATTGTTGTAATTGTGCATTGGGCTCAAAGCAGCTTTGGTGTTTCTCTTAGTGTCCACAGCCGTATTCTGGTGTGGTATGGTTCTTCTGCAGTTGCCTGCCTTCAACTGCTTTGTCTACTCCTGTTTATACAGTAGTTTTTGCAATTACTGAAATGTTTGCAGTAATCCGCAAACTGCTAGGCACTTTTAGTGTTGAGGAGCAGAGCACTTAAAAAAGTAGCCTGACCGAATCATCTATTTTCATCCTGTTGTGTGGAGGTGGCAGGGAGTTGGGGGCACAGACCCAGAATAAGGAAGAGGTGTCTGTGCAGAAATGCCAAAAATATCACACATTCCCCCCTGGAGAGAGCAGCCTGAGAGACAGACTCTCGTACAGCAAGGTGTCCGACTAATCGGTAAATGCAGCTCAAAGCATGTATACAGTACAATACATGTGATGAGTCTTCTGAAAGGCAAGGACAGCAACAAAATACTTCTTACCCAGCTGTTCCTTACCATTTACTCACTGACATTTGTTCCTTCTGTGCTTCAGTTGTGATTGTTCTGTGACCCTCTCCAAACATTACTCAGTGGATAGTCATATTACCAATGATCATTATAATCTAATAATATTCATTGCTGCTGATCAAGGCAGGTAAGGTGGATTATTGTAGTTGGCTGATATAGTGGCAGTCTCTACAGTGGCACAACTGACGGGGAGACATTACTCAACAAACACATGACATAGGGTGGGACGACAAACACGCCGAGGCTGACATTGCTAAGCAATTACATCACTGTTTGAGGAGGGGGAGATATTCAACACACAAGCACTCCAACCTGGGCTTCAGAACGGACAGTTTCAAAGAGACGTTTTTCCTGGAAGCAGGTTGGAAATACCAGTCGAGGGAGGAAGAGAGAAAGAGGAAAGAGAGGGCGAGGAGAGAGAGATTAATGAGATAAAATAAGTGAGAAAAACTGTTATTATATCTTCCAGTGGTTAAGTGTTGATCCTCTTTGGGTATTACCGGGTGACATCAGGGGCGATAGTGGGCCGCACATTCTTCATGATGGCCTGAATCCAGTTGCGACGGATTCCAGAGGTCATGGCCGACAGAGTGCATGTCCCCTCCTTACACTGGAAACAGGGCAGGCATGACATTAGAATGACTGACAGGGATGAGACAACATGCCAATTTAGAGACCAAAATTCTAAGCCTAAGCTTTTCTGTGCACCTCAAATGAGGTTCAGGTATGCAGCAGAGGAATCATTTAGAGCAGGGGTGCCCAAAGGTTAGGCTCTGCGGGCCAAATTGTAATCTCACCAGTGATGTTACAGATAATATTGAAATGCAAACGTTCATATAATTGTTATCAATATTATTTGATCAATTACCTTACTATAACAGTTCTCCCAAAAAGTATCTTTATTCAACAACTAACACTCGCTCAAGGTGATATAATCTCTGTGTGAGACGAGCAGCTCATGGCTAGTCCATTAAATTACTCCACTGGGGGGCCGCTTGTTTACTCTGCATTGACTACTCATGTTCAATAATTATGTTACAGCATGTTTGATAACAAATATCAATACAGACAGCGCAACGTTATGGTCATTACATGTTTATTTATAATGTAACAAAATATATGAATCATGTCTTTTTGCCATTCAAATACTAGTTTTTATCTATTCTAAATTCTCTCATATTTCTGACCCCCCTCTGGCGGGCCAAACCAAACGTGTTCGCGTGTTTGGGCACCCCAGACTTGCATGGCTTTTACCGTTTCAGATAGCAGGTATCAGTTGTTACTTCTCCTTAATTGATTGTAACCTATTCACTTGTAATCCTTACAATCAAAATGTTGGTGTGGTCATTGGAGGAGGGCTTTGATATGGATTAAATAAACACAGTGGTCAACTTTAATGAAAAAAAAAGACAAGTAAGGAAGGATGTTTTAGTTTACTGTGCGATAGTAAAGTTTACATACCACTATGCACCCAGTAATATCATCCTGAATCTCTATTTTCCCTCTCTGACTGCTGCCTACCCCTTTGTCACAATAATGATTCTCTGAACACAGAACTGTATAAGTACTGTGTCCAATCCTATCAAATATTTAGGCACCCCATTTATTTGATGTAGACAACAATGTGTTGTTTTGGTTTTGCCCCCCCTCCAGTTTGAACATGGAGCAGAGGGAGTTATAAATACTGAAGTTATTAATTTCTCGTCACTAAACCCATGTTGTTCTCAGCCAAAGAGACAACGATCCCCTCTATAACTCTATTTCTGCCTTCCCCCAGAAAATAGCCAGGGAAGCTGCTTCAAGCTAATGTAAACAAAACAAATGTAGTTACTGTTCTCCTCATAGTCATACACGCTGGATTTGTATGGCACGTTGAAATCTATAAGTAACATGAACAAAACACCCACTGACATCAGCACATAGTACATAGGTCCAGGAAGTATTTGGCCTGTGAGGTAAGCATCCTTACATTAGTTTCAAAGGAAGTTCCATGGAATTACACCATTATGGTTCAAGGTGAAAGCCTTAAAAATAGCTTATGCATAAGGTTTTCCAAAACAAGAGTGTTATTGAGTAAGTGTGGACACAAGGACAGACATTTTGAATGCAGGTTAGGTAAACATATTGTGCAGGATGAGGGGCACGTGGGTTCAGGGGGATAATCAGGGGTGGCAACGTCTGTGGCAGATTTAGATCCCCATGTCAGCCTTTCACAGAGGGATGACAGGTCAAGTGACATCCTTCATGATGGGACAAAGAATTGTTTTAAAAAGAGAAATGTCAAAACCTGATACCGAGAGTCGCACCACATGGTGTATCAGGCTGTTTATAGACCGGCAGGTCACAGCGGAGCAGCACTGCGTAGACGATGAGTTTTACCTTGTGTTTTTTAACAGTGATCAAAGACACAGGAGAATGGCATGCAGGATCAACACTCACCAGGATTTTGAAGCCATAGTTCCTCTGGACAGGGAACTCGGTCACATCGTAACACGTGGAAAGGTCAATCTCACCATCCAGATCTGAAGCCTAAGGGGAAAAAAGAACAAAAGAAAAATCCTTGTATTTCATTTACATAAACGAATGACCATTTCATCACAACACTGACAACCCCCTTGAAATGAAAAAGTCTTACCTCCTCAGCTATTGAGTCCTTGTAGTACCTCAGACTCTGGTCTGTAAGAACAAACCAGTGTTTCTTCCACTAAAGGGAATAAGACACCATTAGTTGGATTTCACCAGTCCTCTATTTATACAATATCAGGATGTGTATGCAGTTCAATAGTGGAAAGGAGGTGATTGTCTCCAGTCCATTTCTACAAACAAAACAAATTACCATTCCATCTTCATATAGCTTGGTCATCCATCCTTTTTTGAAGTTCAGCAGATCAGGCTGCAGTGAAGACAAATCAGACGCATCAATGTAATGTGATGTGATGCAACTAGATTAGATAGTTAACTCGGCTACCAGTTAGTCTGGAGAGATTTTCAACTTAACTTCAACCCAATAAGTACAATAAAGAAGAGGCAAAAACAAATTAGGACAAATAGCCAGAAGTAACACCACTACAGCAAATTGTCCACAAACTAAACGATCATGTTGAACAATGTTTAGCTTATGCATTCCAAATTTGTTGAAACATTACATACTACGTTTTGCCATTGTATTAAAAGGTAAGTCCTCATTACTGATGTAATGTGAACATATTATTGACCCTAAACAATGTTCAATTTATGTGTATTTGTTTACATTTAGGTCACCACCATCAGTTCAATCAGCCAAAGTGCCAATATGTGGTTCCAGCTAAAGAGACGGACTGGCGTGAGCTGGACTTTCCCCGTGAAACTCAAACTGCCTCGCTCAGTCACTCAAACCAAGCTCAAGTCTGTTTATAGATTCTAAAGTAAACCATTCTTCCAAAACCTGGTTTCTGCTCACTCAAACAATACCTTCTTTTTGTTGAGCTTCATCAGGTGTGGTGGCACCGTCTGGCAGAGAGTCATTCTGATGGCTAACTGCCTTTACATTCAGTACACTTCATATGTTGACAATCTGTCTCTTTCCGTCCGTCTCTCATGGACATACAGACTAACTGCGGCTGTAGCCTCCGTGCTGGCTATTTATATCCGGGATGGTGGTGTGTGTGTGTGTGTGTGTGTGTGGTTGGGTGGGGGGTTCTGGCAGCTGCAGCTTTGCCAGCCAGACCAACCACACACCAACAGGATCACCCCAACAACATTCCCTGAACAGATCATCAGTTTGCTGCTGGTTGGACTGGTAGGGCTCAATACTGAGATCCCAGTGCAGCATTTAGCAGCACTGAGGGCCACTGTGAAGACTGGAGGATTATTGGAGTGAGTGAAACTATGTTGACCTGTTAACACCAAAGTGCTCTGGTAGCACAGAGTTGTTGTAACTAAGAGAACCGCTGAATGAAATCTATAATTTATGTGCGACTTAGCCACTACAGTGAGAACATCACATCAACAGCGCACCAGCCTCCAGTTGGTTGACGTTTGTTTGACTTCTACCGTACTGTCTGGTGTACGAGCGCACACTGGATTTCCATTATGCAGGCTCTTGGGGCTCTGCGTGGCCTTAACATACTGTAATTCCCAGCAGTGCACATTGCAAAAAGACAATCACTTAGAGGTGCTCCTCCAAAGCACCCAATAATAGGTATAACATATTGTACGGCTAATCTAAATGATTATCAAGCCTAGTGTGCATAACCAGTGTCTGATGCCCACAATAAAACAATTACGCAAGCTCCAATTACAGTTATTAGTTATTTGTTTCCATAAATTAAATGACATCATTAAGCTATTTACATGTGTAGTAGGATAATTTTTTTTTCTGTTGATGTTGTCTTGCATACTGCAAATATTGCTGTTGCATGAATCCGTTCAGAAGTTACATGGCTTTTTATGAGAAAATGTATGCCAACCAGCCATGAAAATGGTTTTATAGTCCACTGGTTATGGCTCTGTATGCTTTTGGAGAACTGTATTCAGAACTCACAGTCATGGAGGACTCAGTGACTCTGCGGTCCAGTGACTTGGCTCTTCTTAAGTTGGCGAATGTGGAGCTGGACACATCAGGGACTGAACGCTCATTCTCAGCGTCCAGTGACATCTCCTAAAAATACAGAATCATGACACGCTTGGTGTTACATAATGTGGAGAAATTCACCCTTATCAAAACAGGGAAATAGTTTCTAACTCTTACTTCTTATCATACATATATGCCATTCAGTGAATTCTTCAATATTGTGTTTTACACTTTTGGGGGATTTGGTTATTCAGGTTTGATGAAGAGAATAGTGTACTTGTTTGTTAGCCAGGTAGCGTCTCTCTCTGCGGCCTTGTCTCTGGATTAGCATGGTATTAGAGGAGGGCTCAGTGGAGCTGCTTGTGTCCATACGCTCTACATGTTGACCCTCCTCAAACCGGCCTATGCCTTGAGGACGCCTAGGAGACACAAAAATACATGCTTTAGCAGAACATACACAATGCACAGTACAAATATCATACATAAAATGTTTTTATTTATTTTTTAAGTCTTATGTCTGACAAAGTAAAGGAAGTAAACTTAAACATCTTAATCCCTCTTTAAAAGTGCCATTTCTGCAGCATATAAATGGAAACCCAGTAAAATATAAAACACCAACCATAACATATTATGTTATTCATAAGAACATGCTGCAGCACATCCTCCTCAAATGATGGCAGGCATTTCAGCTTAAAAATCAAGATCAGAGAACGACATGGAAGCAACTTTGAGCCAAAATCAATGTCCTCATTAGACTCATTTGTAGGGAGTTTGACTTTGGACATTCATCTTGACACAAAGTCCCTTTCATAGACAACAATGTGTAAATTAAAGTAGAAGGATGATCCCCAAAGAGAATGAGCCAGAGGTATGTCAGTGAAAGAGTAGTGCAATTTGGGGAGAGATTAAACTTAAGATGAAGACAAAGAAGACTAGGATGGGTGATTGGAAGATTAATAACCAGATCCCTGGAGTAGCAGCAATGGTAGTGTTACCTGAAGACACTGGACCTGTTAGTGTGTGTGTGCATGAGAGAGAGCATGAGAGAACTGTATGTATAACAAAAAAAAGTAAAAAAAGCTGTGTGTAAGTATATATATTAATTAAATAGTGTATGTGCGTGTTCCCAGGCAGTGCAGAGATGAAATGATAGAAAGCAGGTATCAGCGGTGACCAGCAGGGAACAGCATTGGGACAGGGGCGGAAGGGCTGGTAGAGCATTAGCTCCAGGAAGCTCCTATCAGAAGCCCCTGGAAAAGATCAAAACAACAAAACAAAATAGCACCAAGTAGCAACAGCAAGAGGCAGAGACCAATAGAAAAGGTGCATAAAGTAATGCATGCATTTAATTCCCATAAATCATTAACAGCAAACCACTAGTAAGTTAGCATGTTAGAGATAAAGGTGCCTAAAGACAACAGCCACAAGGTGGTGCTACAGGGCAGAAACGCTGATTGTTTTAATTATTGTATGAGCTTCACATAATAGAGGCCTTTGCATGACTCCTTTGTGTCTCCCCTTTGGGCTTTGTGTCTCCCAAGACGGTGCTACATTATTGTACTTTTACTATTTATAGGATATATTGCTGCCCAGTGCATTCTATTTTATTATATACATTGTATCCTTTTACATTGCTATTAAATATATGTATGCCCCTTTTCCTTTGTCTATTTGCACCGTTTGGGAGGTCACAGTCCACTTTTCGCTGCATGTGTACTCAGCACAGTATAATTACAATAAAGTTGAATTGAACTGAATGTGTAGGGCGAACAACCAGTTGCTCGTTTATGATTCCTATCATGTTTGGCTGCCATCATCATCACAAGTGAACCTGCATTTATGTTTCTGCTACGTGATTTGTTGTCAGAACTGATGGTCTTCTAGTGCAAGTCATCATTTTACAGCAGGTGCAAGAAACTGCGTCATCTGCGTATAATCTTTCAGTGTGCTGTGCATGTCTCTCATCCATGTCCTCTTACCTGCGCTCCTCTCCAAACAGCCGGGCCACCTCCTCTCTGCCGGGACTCTGCGTCCGCGCCCTCAGCTCTTGGCGCTTTTTCTCAGAGCGGAAAGCCTCGCGGTAGCTCAGCTTGCGAGCCCGTGGCACATCAGACAGCACTGCGTACTCCCTGCCAGGCCGGCCCACTCTGCCTCCTCCTCCACTGACACTACTAACGCTCCCTCCATCACCACCACTGCGTCCGTCCCAGCTGGGGGCACTGCTGCTGGGTTCAGAGTCAAGCGAGCTCTGGGAGGAGCTGATGGTGGAGTAGCTGGGGGAGAGGAGGGCACCTGGGGAAGGGAGGGAGTCTGGGGAGGGGTAATAAGAGGAGGTGAGGGGGTCTGACTCAGAGTTGTACCTGTGGTTGGGGGCTCCTAGAGAGGAGGAGGATGCTGAAGAGGGCAGGTGCTGGGGTGGCTGGGAAGGCTGCGTGGGCTGTGCTAAGGGCTCTGACTTGGTCTTCTCCAGGGAAAAGTAACCGCTCTCCACTCGTACCTTGCGTCCATTACTCACGGTGCTGCCATCTAGGAAAGCATGGATACAGAGACAGTTAATGACAATTTCACATAAATTACAATTTAGTTCAAGATGAGTAACTGAACTAAAAATAAAGTAAAACAAAATGACAAAGTGGAAATGCATTTCTGTTGACTGTGACCTGCAAACTATTTCCCAAGGAGATCTCAGTGAAACAACAGCTGGAGCGTGTGTGTGTCTGTCCTAGTCCTCACCGTCTTGAGTGGAAACACTGGAGCCTGGGTGGCTCTGGGCCAGCTGGCTGAGACAGGAGGCGCTGCGG
>OMOT01052515.1:0-20625 GCA_900312575.1 Acanthochaenus luetkenii
AGCCACTGTTTTAGTAGTTCTTTTGGAATTAAATAATTTACCAGTCCAGAGCCTGAGAAATTGCACCTTTTGCCATTTTCCTCTATTCAAAGTCACACCAATAGTCAGTTCTGCTGCCTTTGCATTTCTCCTCCACAAAAGAAATAGCTAGTATTCTTTAATGGAAGATTACCTTTAAATTCAAGTTTAAAAGATGATGTGCTCTCATATACGTCTGTGTAGTCCTTTATTCTGCCATTTCTTGAACGGTCAATCCTCTCCCTCACTCCCCCACCTCTCCTTCTCTTTAAGTTGTTCACTCATTTATCTGTTTATCTTTAATTTGGCACTTTATCTATTCAAATACACTGCTCACCTTCACTCTGCACACATTGTTCACTGAAACTGTGGGTTTTTTTGGGTGCCAGACACCTATGTCAAATCCATGACTGTATCTTTGATCCTGCAGCTTACTCGGCATGCAGTACCACCAACATGTTGGCTGACAGGCCATATCCATAATTTATTCCATTCTAAAATGAAAAATCAAACGTATGCTGGGGAATATTCATTTTTCTCGCCACCATCACGCCACCTGACTCCTCGCGTTATGAATTATTCTGACTATTGGTAATGATGTCCTGTGTTGGTAGGGCCATTATAGGAGAGGAACTTAATTCGCCCATTGTTAATGAATTGCTGCATACTTACCGGGAGTAATAAAAATGCTATTAAGTAAAATACCTCTATCATTAACCTAACTTCGTTAATATTGGGATCAGCAGGGCTCGATAAACAAAAGCCGTAGTGCCTACCGCCACACAGGGGTAATTAAAAATGCAATGTCATTAATTATGTTGGTTGGAAGATTGTCCAATGAGTTGGCGTCTTGTTAACTATTCCCTCCTCGGGCTAAAGCTCCATCAGGCCCTTGGTGAGAGCAGTCAGTCAGATTAGCATCAGGGCCAGACTTCCTGCTGTTGACCTGCAGTGTAGTAGTCGATATATATGAACATACTTTTTGTACACCCTATCTTCATTTGCAAAAATACAATTTAAGATAAGATAAGATAAGATTGCACTTTACTGATCCCTAGAGGAAATTCAGGTGTCACAACAGTAAGTGGCAGAACAATGGCAAGGAAATACAGGAAGATAATAAAATAGTACAGAGTGCAGGTAAAAGGAGGTAATATAAAAATAACAATAAACTATACTATAAAGTTAAAGTAAAAAAACCTATAAAATAGTGCCTAGTGTCCTTTACAGCTCAAGAGATATTAAATGTTCTATATAAATTGATGCTTTACCACTTGGTTGTGATCCTGTTCAGCATGCGGCTCCTCTCAACTTCTCTAACAGGTGAAAGACGAAGTCTAAATCCACTTATTTGCCAACAGGCCTGAATGAAGATAGCCCCTCATTGGTCAAGAGACAGGTTTGCTCCATAGGATTACCGTCAAACTGCCTACTTTCTAGATGCTATAAAAAGCGTTGAGGTCAAGAAACCATAAAGCAATGTCAGGTTAAATATCTACTATCTTAGCTTGGATAAACAGACTTGTTTGCGCCATAGATTACATCTTTTGATAACTTAAAGTGGAAGGAACTTTTGTTGTTGTTGTGTGGATCATGGTAATACGTTTCCCTGGCATGAAAGATACTACCTTAGACATGAAAGTAGTAGTAGAAGTAGTAGTACTATCCACAGTGGGGAATAATGCATCGGGTACAATTCAGTTGTGTTCACTCCCAAGCCTCATTGCACTAAGAACAAATTACCGCCTTGAAATTTTCTGTAAACACTCCGGAAAGAGTAAGCCTATTGCTGGAACAACCCCTTTGTTGCATCAGTATGAAGTGGGTGAGCAATATTGTGCGTGATGATATGAACTTTAGAGATGCTCTCATTTTGTTTGCTCAACAGACAGCTATGGCAGCCATCACAGCCAATAGGAACAGGCCTTGAGATGAACACTGCCAAACTCTGTGCATCTCTGCGCTTGTTTTCTTCCTCTGTTCCTTCCCACCATCTCCTCCATCCCTTTTCCTACTTTCTCTTTTTCCTCCCTTCTCCATCTTGTCCCGTGTAGAAACCCGTTGGCGCAGCCGTGAAATCGATGTGATGAAAAACAACTGGGATATCTCTATGAGCCATTTGCTTTGCCATTATGGCCACCCTTTCTCCCCTCAGCGTGACTCTCGGCTGTCTGTTACGATTGGGGGCAAACCGCAAATTAGCCAGCAGCTATCTGAGGTTACCAGCCAAGTGCATCTGTGACCTTGCTCCCTGCCTGCTCACCCCTTCTGGAACCAGACCCAGACCCAGCTTCAGCAATACTTTGTCTCAGTGGTAGTGGGCTTCCTTTGGTTTGCCCGTGTTTAAAATTCAGTCGTACGACGTAGAAAAGGAACATGTATGAACCATAATGATCATTTGCTTTGGCACCCCTTTAATATCCTTGAGTCAATTGACTTAATAGTGAAGAGGCGGTGCAGATTTAGCATATCTAATGTTGGTCCTTAAGATGCTGCAATTGAAAATTGCATTAAAAAAATTTCCAGACCAAATGACAAATGGCTGGGGGTAAGTCTGTCTAAATAACTAATAATAATAAGTAGGGATATATGTCTGCTATGATTCATAACAGCCCCAAAGCCTGGCAGCGTATTTCTTTCTTTTTTTATTACAAACTACACTAAAAGCCGAGGAAATATAAGGCGCAAGGGCAAATAAGAAATCTCTCTCCTCAGTTATGTTCATCCTAACATCTCCCACGTGAGCCATGAAATCGGGCTCTGACTTATCCCGGAGCTCCACGTTTACAAGGAGAGATAAGGGCAGTTCAGACCTATTGTTGCAGCCAGCGTGACCCTAAACATCAAAGGGCATCTTGGCCATCTCCCATTGTGTGCAGCTACAGTATATATTGAGCTCCATAAACCCATCCTTTGTGCGGCGTGAAAAGCGAGGGGCCTAGTAATTAAGCGAGCGCGAATGTAAGTGACTTCCTATGTGCATAAATGAATACTCAAGCGAGTCACTGTGTCTTCTTGGATGTGGATAAATGAATAAGTCGCGGAAACGCGCGCGGCAGTAAGTGGGTTAGCATGTAAATAAATTGATAAGTTAGCAAATTAGTGTTTAAGTGTG
Organism: Acanthochaenus luetkenii; assembly: GCA_900312575.1. Taxonomy (NCBI): domain Eukaryota; kingdom Metazoa; phylum Chordata; class Actinopteri; order Beryciformes; family Stephanoberycidae; genus Acanthochaenus; species Acanthochaenus luetkenii. The sequence goes on from OMOT01052515.1 coordinate 3,134, forward strand.
TTAGCATGTAAATAAATGAACAAGCGAGCGAAAAACAACGTGAGGGAGTTTGCGGGGTAAATGAAGACGTCGAGGAGCAGAGAGCGTCAGCAGGGCAGAGGAAGTTAGCTCTCCGCAACGCCTTTTGAGGCCTCAGTTGTTCCAGCGGCGCTTGTTGCGAGGCAGCGCACCAGAGCATATCTGGCTTGCGCATGTCATCTTTCCTCATGTACAGATGACATGCCAATTACTCCTTAATTACACGCGTCATCTGGACCAAAGTGCCCAACGCCAAGGCTGATTAATCCTGTTTATTGTGGTGGGGGTGATGAGAGTCCCGGTGGACACGAGAGCACCGCCACAAAACACACAGACACAGATTATGGTGGAGACTTGGTGAAGGCTGCAGGAATGTTGGGCTTGCTCTTACAGACCGTGCAAAGTATGTCTTATCAGTGGGGCGTCTTACCACCAGGGATCAGGTGGATGTCACGCAAAGAACAGTGATGGAAATTATTACATATTGTCACCATGGGAACGGATTAACAATGAGTGTCTGGGAAAACCAGAAAAGCATTCGTCGCCAAAAACACTGAGGTCGCCTGCTCACGAGGAAACGCCAAACGTTGTCACTCAGCACAAATTGCGATATGCTTACACACACTTTCATGATGAGGGATGGCTGCCAAGTCGTTTGAACATCATGTCTAGTAGGCTGTCTGTTAACATCATGATTTTACGCACATCAAAACCAATTATTTCCTGCCATCTTTGAATCCTCAACTCATTAGTTCTTCCAATTGAACTCTGCCAACTAGGGAGGAAGTGAATTTGCACCACAATTGTATGTCCGAAACGTGATAGTCACGCAGGGCAGTGAAGTCATGGGGTAGCGTGTGTGTCTGTGTGTCTGCGTCTGTGTCTGTGTGGAAATGGAGACCTTCCTGTAAATGAATACGCGGCACATGTGAGCCAGATACCCATCGTAAGCAGGAAGATCTCAGACCGTGACGGGAATGGTGGGGGAGGATTAAGTCGTAACCATGTATTTAGATCAGCGCTGCGATAGTAGACATGGTAGGACCGGCGTTCGGAGGCCAGCGGGGACCCGGGTCAGACCCCACAAGGGGGGACAGTGTGGTGGTTTATCTTCACATGAGAGAGATGGAATGGGTTGAGAGGGTCATCTCCACCTCTTGCAGGGATGGTGGTCATTTCTTGCCCCTTCCGTCTGACCCCTTGTTCACGTCCACTCGTCCTGTCACCCAATCACTCCCTCTTGTACTTAACTTCCATCTCTCCTCCCTCCATATCTGCCTCTAATTCATGACCCTTCTTTGTCCAGCCATTTCTATCACTCACAGTGGCTCACTCTCTCTTGCTCTTTGTGGCTTTCTGTCGCACTCTCTTTCAGCATTAGCTCTGTCTCTATCCATCTGTTCCTATTGTCTCTTTGGTCTTTTTCCGTGGGATGCCTCGCCGAAAACGGGTATCGACTGCGCCTTCTACACCTCCTCGTACCTGTTCCTTTTCCCTTTAGCTCCAGTGGTACATGCTCCTTTAGGAGGTGATGATAAGAGAAGTAGAAATGCACCCTGTAAGGGGAAAAAAAAGGTGATGATACAATCAGTTTTATTGTGCCGTAAGGATTTTTTCAGGCTTGTGGTTACACACCCTGTATGCAGGCTGTATGAAAGAATTGCAATTCGCATGCTTTTCTCTCTCTCTCTCTCTCTCTCTCTCTCTCTCTCTCTCTCTCTCTCTCTCTCTCGATAGTAGTTCTTTCAATTCAAGTTCCAATTTATCAAGAACGTTCAAGATAGTACCTTGTGGGTGTATCACTAGCATGTGTGGTTTAAACCGAAATAAATGTGTGCAATTGGGTTATGGACCCAGAGTGCACTACAGGTGTGTATCTGTGTCTTCTATGTTGAATGCATGCGATATGTGTCAGTCATTAATAAGGTGGAATTGATTCATTAATCCCTTTACCGAAGGAAGTGTGACCTTGGCCTCAATGATCTATCTCTTAACGTTATTTCCTTTTTTCAAAAGTGAAGTCGCTGTTATGCAAGAGTTACACTGAATTGGGAGGCTCCCACACACACACACACACACACACACACACACACACACACCACACACGATTGTGTTAGATGAGGGGGAATTTCACCAAGAGCTCCAGTGAATGCTTCAATAATTCATCATCTGGGATGTGCCTGAAGCAGGGCTATATTCTCATTCATAAAGTATTCAGGTTTGCTTTATCTTTATTTGTGTCATTTGTGAGTGTACATGAGCTGCATGAAAACCCTGAACAATACAGATGCATGCCCCATGTGATTTTAAAACTCCCATTTGATTTCCATTTTGTCTCATATGTTCTTAACCATGAATTTTTTTATGCATAAGCGTTGTTCTTTCAGACTATTGTTCCTTTCACTTCCACTGATCTTTTTACATGTTACTCATGGCAGTCGCTTCAGTTACTCCGTCTTAATACTTTTCCATTAAGTTTGTGAGTGAGTTTTGTATGGTTTATGTGTGGCGCTAGTTATTCATCCAAATTCTCAACTCTGCATCACTTTTGGAGTTATGGAATATCATCACCAATGGGAAACGGTGTTCAGCTGGCCACATATTCCTGAGATTGCTGCAAAGATTATGTATTTTTCATCAGCAGCTCTCATGGAACATATTAAGGCAGTATCCCAGAGGGGTGGAATCGCTTATTACTCCGATGCTATTTTGAACACAGTAGGATTGGGCACGTGGCGTGTCTCTGGTTAAAGAGGCGGATTACCCGTGGAGGTATTTCCGTGTTGATTTTTCCTCCATGAGAAGCCATTAGCCTCCGGGGGCAGCGTCGAGGTCTGCCCATTATTCAGGGACAAGGTGGTGGAAATGGAGAGGGATAAGACACAATGCGCTCAGGGCCAAGCCACTCACTCCCCTGACCTGCTTCTCAAATGGCTTTTCCACACTCTTATAAAAGCCATTGCGCTGCATCTTAAAGAATAATAGAATCGCTGCCTCCTCCCCGAAAAACTATTTCAGCTTTGTAATTCCTTGGCACCGGGTTATTTCTTTGAAGGTGACTTCACAGCAACTTTTCTTTTTACACCTCTCAAATGCCTTTAAGACAAATCAAACACTCTCTTAAACAATGGCAGGGCGAGTGTTGCTGCTTTTGTCGCTCCATCAAGCTATGAGAATGAGGTCTGTGGAGAAAGTGAACTGTGACAATGTCTTTGAAACAGGAAGGTCTACGAGGGGCAGAGTTCTCTATTCGAAGCTTGCGTCACTATTGCACTTGATCTTTGTCTCTCGGTGTCATGTATGCTTAAACTCTGCTCTTTACAAAGATCTCAAATGAAAACACAACCATTGCTTTTGGGGTGTTCATTAGGTTATGTTTAAAACATTTTGGTTCGAGGCTAGAGAAAGACAGCATGTAAAGCTAAGGGATGTGGCCTATGTTTCATCTGTAATTACCCAAACAAGGCCACGGTGTTTCACTGCTGGGCAGACATCACAGAGTTATGGCTGTTCACCTAGTTCATTGAATGAATACGAATGATCTAAAAGCTGTTATCACAATTGAGTGACAGGCCACGTGACTGGTTTAATTTATTGTCAGGCACAGCTAGGCCTTGCCCAATTCTTGGCCACTGAGATGCATTTTCTTATTTATTGAGAAATGGTTGTGAAGTCCTTTCCCTCTTAAGCTGCAGGCACTTGGATAAGGAGCTTAGGCGAACAGCACCTGCTGCTTCCCCTCCTTCCTCCCATTCTAAGTAGCACACTAACTGTGTTTATAACAGAAAACACCACTGCTGTGTTTTTTTGTTTTTTCCCCTCTAATACCAGGGGACCCTGAAATTGCTCTTATTAATCAGAGCAGTGATAATGAGCAGTGAATAATAACCAGGCCTACTGAATGCAATGAGATGGAAAAAGAAGATGAAGAAAAAAATACCCCACTCCCTAGAGGTGTTTATTTGAGATTTGAGGATTTCAATGTTTCTATGATTGTCCCTAGAGACTCAGTGTGGGTATTTCTGCCACTGACCTTATCCCTCACAATTACTGTACCAACTATCTCCTCCCCCCGTCTTCCTCCTTTACTTCTTCTGTAATGCTATTTCTTTATTACTCGGCTGAAAAAAGTGCAAGTTAAAAGGTTTTCACAACAAGCCACCCATATGCCTTTAACCTTTCAGCCTGTTTCAAGCAGTATATTACTATTTCAGGATATGTTGTATGCTGTCAAACTTTGGCCATTACCAGTTTGTTCTTATGCCAGGTCCCTTCAATACATCTTACTGGGATTTTAGGGTGTTCACCAGATAACACCATATAATCTAACATATATAATTATATTTTGTTTTGTTTTGTTTTGTTTGTTTTGAGATGAGCCCCTTTTTTTTATCTCACCTGCACAGATTAGTTTTTTTTATCATTGTATTTTATCACTGTGTGCCTTTTCTGCCTCTGCTTTACCACTGTGGAAATATCCCTGAACTTAAACTTCCTTAGAAAAATACAAATATGTGATTCCTATGCTCATTTCCTTTTGCCTTTATCTGGTATTGCCAACACCATTAATGTGTAATGACTATTAAAGTGTAATGAATATTAAAGACTTGTGGTACAGTAAACTGTAGGAGTTCTATCTTCAGCCAGGTAAGCTTGTTTGTTTCTGATAGCACATGATTAAATTTAGCTCAGATTTGCACCAATGCCCCCTCATTCCACCCTTCTCACTGAGAGCTTGGGAGGGCTTGGGGCTTTTAAAAAAAGATGCAAGTTGTGATTGATGAGCTTTTGATTGGAATTGCGAATGAGACACTTTCATTACTGGCTGTCGAAGTGCATCCTGTTAGGAGCAGTAAAGGCCGTGTGTGTGTGTGTATGTATGTGTGTGTGTGTGGGCGTGAGTGTGTGTGTGCGTGCACACACGGCCTTTACTGCTCCTAACAGGATGCACTTCGACACATATGCGAGTAAGCGAGAGAGAATGGCATCAGTTGATGATGAGGCCCATTTAATGACAGATCTCATTTGGTTTCTACAAAAGCCACGACTGCTTAGAGCCTGGGGAGCTGGAGGCCCATATCACTTCTGTAAATGAGACACCTGATGATTGGGCAATGACTGGCTTCTCCTCTCTCCTCTCCTATATAGTCAACAATCTCTCCCTTCACTCACACTGAATAAAACCATTAGTGTAACTTGTACTTTCTGCACTATATGTAGAGAGAAGAAACCCATGTGAAAAGGTTACACAGCCAGACTCTGCAATCTAGGTGTTTGTGATGGATGCGTCTCGGCTAGAAAAACTGAACTGCAGATTACATGAAGGGTATGGCTACAGCAGTCAACACTAAAAGATAGCTTCACACCTTTTTGCCTTCACCATTATTCCAACAACCATATCACTGCTACAGCAAGAGTGTTTGTAATCTGCTTTTCTGTTATGGAGTAAACTCAGCCTGCTTGACTGAAGAGTCAAGTAAATTAATTTTGACCCTTAGGGACACTTTGAGGAGTGTAACTTCATTAGCCGAGTTGCATGACCAAAAGAAAAGGGGGAGTGATTGTAATAAGATGGGTTACTTTTTCAGCTGTAATTTGATTATGCTTTGTAATTGAATTAAGCTATAATGCAAAGGCCCCTTGATGTACTTCTCTCGGTTTGTATGAAGCATTTATTATGCCTCCTGCTGTGATCAATTAGGTTGTCAAGACAAGTTTTATGAGATGTGTTCACCTCATAATCACCACAACGGGAAACAGTTTGTGTCTGCCCGCTCATCTATTCAGGGACCAGTTGCTGGTTAGCAGTGACACAAATGCATTGTGGGGATTTTATTGATTGTTTTTCACCGTTTAGTAGTGGTCCGAGATTTATTTGCAAAGTAGCACTCATAATTTCCTCGTATTGAGAAAGTGTGATAGGTCATTTTGCTCCTTGCAGCATCCGTATTTCATGTCACGTTATTTTATGTTTTGTTCAGGTCACCTTGGCACTAAACAGGGAAGCAGTGCCTGCAGCAGCTGTGATTAGAAAAAAAAATTATCAGCAGATTATATTTATTCAACAGAAACAAACGGCACATCACGATTACTGCTCAATTAGCGGGAGCCAACTCATTTATTTTCAGGTTTAGCCTGAGGTTTTTTCTTCGTCTAAGTTGCTTATTAAAAAAAGGCTACATGGAGAAACTGGCTTGTTTAAGACCACAGTGAGAACAATGTACCATAAATACAACAAGACTGCTTTGTCACTCTACAATGAATGTTACCATGGAGATACAAGGCAGTAAAAATATTCTGCTAAAACACATCTCGATTCCCAAATGTCTTCTTAGAAATGATTGATACAGACAGAGTCCCCTTTGCTCTGCAGCGTAAAGTTAATCGGCACTTAGTAACACAGTCTGTTGTGACTCATCGCTGTTTTGCAAAGGAGCTGCTGCTTTGTTTGAAAGTGGAAAGAGCAAACAGTAACAGGCTAGCAGTGCCTTTTTGGTTGAAGTTGTTTTGGGAGTTGGTCTGAAGCCTGTGTGAGCAACTTGGCACCACTCAGTTAGATTCGCTTTCCATTAGACTCCAATCAACATGAGATTGCACATCGGAAAAGCACAATACCCTCATTGGTAAATGATACATGCGGGCTGATTGGCTCTATTGATTTAGATTAGACTAATACTATGGTTGTGAGGCCCCAAGGGTTCAGAGACTCAATTGCTAGAGTACAAAATGTTCGTTAAACTTAGCAAAGTCTTTACTCAACGTAAAAGGGTAATTCACAGGTAGGCAGTCCAAAACAGGCAACAGTACAGGCAGGGAAATAGGCAAAGGCAAAAACCACCAGAATCCATAAACGGGTCTAAACTGGGAGACTTACTGACTGAGCTCAAATAGCAAACCCAGGGTTACACTAGGAACGAACGACGACAATCTGGCAACTGGTACAAGGAAAAGGGAGGCCTTAAATAGTAAGTGCCTAGCAGCTAACACAAAACAGGTGGGTGAAACACACAGGTGTGAGTGATAAAGGAAATGGGAAACAGAAAGAAGTAAAACTAACTGACGTGAGGGGCAGACTAACCAGGAAGTGTACCTTGTGTAAGACACAACGGAAACACAAACACCACAAATACCAAAACAAGAGTGCCCTCTAACGAGTAGAACTAACAGACCTTACAATGGTTCAGATTACACACACATGCATGCACACACACACATGCAGCTCCACCCTGTATACACCAGTGTGATCCATATGAAAATGAAACGGCGCAATATGACTGACATTCGAATCTCTAAATCCACTCGGCCCGCTGTCACCCTGTGTAATCGAGTAGCTTCTTGAGTAGCTTTCCCTTCTTTGTGTCTTTTGTGCTCTCAGTAGGTGCAGTTTGTGTATGATGTAACAACATACATTATTTACTCTGGATATGTGAACCTGGCTTCTAGCCATGTTCTCCTGTATTGGATACGTGTTGTTTACCTGGGGTGCTTTTAGTGATTCATTTTGTCTAAGGGTGCAATGTATCTTTGTGTGCAAAACATAGGCAGTATCCCAGTGGTTGTCTCATCTCTGCCCGCCCTGGGCATTGAAACATGAAAGCACATCCTTCCTGCTATCACTCCACAGTGACAGAGCGAAGGTAATTCCTGTTCATGAATGCTCGATCCCATTGCATCCTGTACATAAAAACTACTCCATTCTCCTTTTTTCTGTCATCACAGGAACTCTTTCCCTCCATTTTCTGATGAGTTATTTGGCTGCAGGCTTCTACATCTGCCTCTTGCCATATTGTAGTGATGCAATTAAGATTGCATTCTCCCTTGTCTCTGTTCTTCTGGAGGAGAAGATTTGCTATAAATACCTGTCTGTACCAGCCACTCGCTTCTTCTAATGAGCCTGATACCAGTGCCAGTCTTGGACAGGTGAAGTTGTGGCAAAATAGATATTTGCATCTCTTCTTGTTAAACTATAACATTAATCAGTGTGTGGGAATGTTTTGGCTGTGTTGGGTGGATAACATAAATACAAGATCACAATTACTTTTGCCTAAGGAAAGAAAGCATTCCTAAAGTTACTCTAATCCGCTATGGTCACAATATAGCTCCCTTTCCCTACCTTGCTCCCTACTTTATATATGTGCTGTGTGCCACGCTCTTAAAGTAGTCTCATCAGGAGTGTCCTGCTGCAGGAGGTCAGGACCAACGGGCAGAATGTCAGAGTTTAACTTGCTCATGTCCGGACGGATCTTCTCTATGACCTAACCTCAGGGTCTCAGTGTGTTTAGCATTCCCGGCATGCTGAAGAACACCTCCACCTCCAGAGCCTAAAAGACAGAAGCTTGCAGATTACTCTGAAAATAGATGATGACTAGACATTGCTGCTGACAAGTTAAAATGTAAAGAGTAAAAGGCAAAAAAAAATGAAGTGGCCCTGGAGTTCTTGCACTTGGTTTAATGCGGTTTCAAGTTAAACTGTGCAATGGCTTTGTGTAATGCCTGCCTTGGCTGTTGGAGCAAAGCCTCAGTGCTTTACTGATCTGTAGCACAACGACAGGGTGACTTGAGTTGTCACACTCCACATGAACTGATGTCCATGTGGGCCCCTGCTGAATTCGTAACTCTTTTGACTCAAATTCTTCTATTCTACAGTTGGTGGATACCCACCATGAACTCTCTCATTCTCTGGCATTTTCTCTCGCTCTCGCTCTCTCTATTTATTTTTATTTTTATGTAAAGATCTTTTTCTCCCTCCTTCACAATTTCTCTATGGATACATATTACTGTATTAGGTCAGATGCCCTTATAAGCTTCTAATGCAAGTATAAACATCTTAATCTTTCATTTGAGCTTATTTCCATCTCCAGCTACAATTTGAGGATCAGTGTTTACAGTTCACTGTCATATGGATACTTATGTCTTCATTCCTCTAATCAAAAATAAATAAATACATATTTAGTATCTGGCTACTTCTTTGCCTTGGCTGGTAACTCTTTGGTGTACTTGCTCTTTGATGCTGTTAATTCCCCATATCTTTTCGACGACTACTCCTGACCGTCTCTTTTACAACCTTTTTCTCCTGGTCAGCACATTGCACTTTGCCCAGAGTGGAAGAAGCCATTCTGCAGGCTGTCACCAGACAGACAGATTCTGTTCTGTTGTTGTCTGGATGATGGATCTGGAGTAGTCAAGAGTGCTGACTCCTCACTAACCAACTCTCCCTCACTACCACATGTCGGCTCCTTAGCCCACCAGCCATGGCCGCCATGATGGATAGGGTGTCCATCGCTCAGCCCAGCCTGCCTCCCCTCTCCACCCTGCAGGGCCATTGTCAGTTAGGCCTCTGGTGGCAGTTCCCTTTGACAAGGCAGAAAGAGACAGGCAGGTAAACACGGCAGCCATATTGTTCTCAGCTTTTCCTCTGAGGTCAGTTACAGTTTACCAGCAGGTATAGACAGATGATTGCAGATGCCCAGTGATGGATGTTGTTTTCCCCTCTCCTCTTTTCTCATGCACATCTTTCATTAGCTTTCTAAAGATAAGGCTCTTAAAAGGATTTCCAGTAGTTTAATAATATGGCTCTGATTAATGCCATGTTTAGATAGCAGAAGGTGTAATGAATTTCATAGTGCACCTTAAAGTACTCTGCCCTTCTGGTGCCCTTAATGATTTAAACTGAGATCGATAATAATCTCAGTCTTTACAGACCGTTTTCAAGAGTTTTTATTTTATTTTTTGTACTTCTATCAACTTAATATTCATGTAGTGTAAACAACAAATCATACACTTCCAGCTTATCTTTGATCACTAATTTGAAGCCGGCATAAGTCTACACTGGAGCAAAATGATTAAACATTGTTGTGTTTGGGGGGTGCTAACAGGGGTTTTTGAGGGAAAATGGATTGTGATTCTTTCAGTTACATTGAGGAAAGTCAGAGCAGGCACAAAACAAAGAGGCATGGGTGAAAACATTCAAGAGAGAAGAGAACCTGGAACAATAAAGGGCTGCTGCTGGCCTCATAAGCTTGCCGAAGGGCCTGATTCACAAGTCATCACTGTGTTTGCGGAAGACACTTTGTCACAATTAAATAGATCATTTATTTACGTGTTTTTCTTACAGATTGTATCTAAGAGAAACTTTGCTACGTCAGCTATGGCTGCTTTAGCCATTCTATCTGTGTTAGCTACATTAGCAACAGCTGACGTTAGCTACCATGTTAACTGAATGTCGCTTAACCTAATTTATATAGCTGACTAAACATATTTAGCCATACATTTTGGTTAGGTTCAGAGGAAGTACATTTGTTTACACTATGTGAATATCATGTATAAAGTAATCCAGACCATACTATTAAATGAGTCACATTTCAGTCTTTGTTACAGTACCTGCCATATAATTCACCTGTCCTCAAATTACATTTAGAGTATTGTGAGTTATCGTATTCTCTCCTACCATGCCGTCAGAGAACGGTAGTATTACTTAATGTCTGTGGCAGCTGTCCATGTGGGCAGATTAGGCGGCACATGTGACCTAACTTTATTTGAGTCTCTCCCGGTTACCATGCCTCAGCCTCAGCCTCAGCCCGTAGACCTGCCAGTGTTTGATGGAAACTTGAAATAGAATTTGTGCTAATCCTGTCGCTGTGATCCAGAACAGAGATAAGATGTGCTGATGTGGAAGTAAACTTTTACTGCTTTATACAGAACATGAAATGTCTTTTAATGCATATGATAAATAATTTAATAGCCTGTCTTTTCATGTGACAGTGTGGTCGGTAAGATGGCAGTATGTGAGTGAGTACTTTAAACCTATGAGCAATATACACATGCACTTCTATGTCTGTGTGTATGTACTGTATGTGTGTCTGTCTACATGGGGATATGTTTTCTGTTCTGTCTCTGTCCTTGGAAATTAATGGGTTGGTGTCCAATCCTCTGGCCATCACACGCTTAGAATTGTGGCCCTGTAATGAACACTGCATGTTTGGGGGATATACTGAAAGCACAATTAAAGGATCAGGCTCAATAGTCTGCCAGGTCAGACACCTTAATGCACTTGAGATGTATCCCATTTATACTGATAAGATGAGAGCACAAACCAGAATGTCCTTTTCACTTTAGCTGAAGCCCTCCAGGGTGTCTCACCAGGAGATGTTATTCTGCCGAGGCGAGGGAATGCTAACTACAGGGTTGTAGCATATCCACTCTCTTAGTATTACACAACTACCCCTCAGATTGGCTGTCAATCACTCCCTGATATAATTAAATGTAACTTGAAGTAAACACTTAGTTGGTCATGTCTCCAATTTTTGGCTGTTGTGTCAATTAGAAAATGTCAATCGTCAGGAAGGGGCCGGATCAAAGGAGGGTTCTGGCATAGAAACAACTTTTACAACATAAAAGTGAAAGACCCAGTGACCAAGACCAAGAATTGATTGCCAACATAATTCTTCAACACTACTTGAGAGGCTATTACAAGTCTGCTTTCGTGAGCAACCCAATTATAACCCTATGAACAGCCTGTGAAAACATCCACAAAAGGGGTACTGGTCTATTTTACACAATTTGTCCAAGCAAAGATAGTCATAACACAAAGCACCTTTCCTAGATACACAGTGCTGAGGGTGAAAGTATATCATAGCTCTTGCAATAAGCCTTGACTACAGTAACAAATAGCAGCCGTACAGCCAACATAAGTTCCACGGCAATCCAGTTATTAAGGATACTTTGAAATGCATAGTGCACAAGTGGAAAATTAAACTGTGACAATATATCAATCCTTTAGATTTGGTGTTTTCTTTTCTGGGTTAACAGGCCATAGCAAAACCAGCCTCAAGCTCTGCAGGAAGGAGGCTGTAGAGAGAGAAAAAGAGATGGGGAGAGAAAAGAGAGTTTGCAAACTCATCAATGATGTTCAAAAATATCCATTTAACCAGTTCAGATTTGATGAGGAAGGTTCCCAACTACTAAGAGCCTATACAAAACGTTATTACTGCAATTTTAAGGAATAGCCCTCCTAATTGGCAAAGTAAAAAAGATCAAACTTAACCTTTTCATTGGATTTAATTGTCCATGAGACAGCATAAGTTAAGTCTGATAAAAAGGGATGATCTCACTTTCCTCTCTGAATGAAATATTCTGTAACCCTTGCAATTACTGGCTGTTAATTACATAGTAATGACTGGAAATAACTACGTAATTTCCAAGTAAAATAGATGTAATAACTCTTTATAGCATTAGAATGGCTGGTAACTACTAAGTCATATAAAAGTTAAAAAAACAAAAGGATTTGCCCGTTTTTGGAACCTTTCTATGTTTTCAGAAGTGTGTGGTGGTTCCACTTATCTAATATAATTACTGGTGAAAGCTCCTTTTTTTAAACTTGTATATTACTCAGTAATTACCAGTTATTCTAATGCTATCATTATTTATTACATATATATTACCTGGATATTACCTAGTTATTTCCAGTCATTACCAGATAATTAACAGCATGTAATTTAAAGGGTTACCAAATATTGTCATCTTTAAATTGAGGAAATTACTCCCGTTTTAAACCAGACAATGCTTGTTTTTAGTGGAAAAAGATATACCCATTTAACAGCGGATAAAAAAAGCAAAACTCTTTCAACCGGTTATATGCTCTTTAAAGTACCATGAACAGAGTACTGTTGATAATATCTGATTTAAAAATATATATATTTAATGTAAATGTAGGTCTGGCTTTATTTTCTCTTTGGCTTAGTGTTTAAAAATGCCCCAACCATTGGAAATAACCTCTTTGTTGAAAGAAAGTTGATGGCTACACTTTTACATCAGACAGATATAATCAGTTGTCTTATTCAGTCAGAAGTCCACTTAATAGCAGACCAACTAATAATATATTGTAAGAAAAAACATTTATAATGAAGTTCTAATCCTACAAAAGTAACATGTTGGGATTGCCCAGGTTGTTCCCATCAGAGAAGTTAGCAATGCAGTGTTGAAGTTGAAAAAGTCTATGAAGTGTATAATGAGGTGACACCTGATATTCCCTTGGGCCTGTGTTGCATCGGGCTGTAAGGCCTCCATCTGTCAGGGTGCACCAGTGGCTAATCGCCCCCTGCATACTAGGAGCTGATTCCGCTCACCTCCAACCGGAATTATTCATTATTCACACCAGACTTTAGCCCAGATTGAACTCTATTTAGTTCTGTTACGTATGACAAACAGGCATACAGTACTTAACTGTGAGGCGGCTGTTTTGGCTGTCCCTGTCCCCCCGCCCTTCTGTACTGCTCTTTGATAACTCACACCTTGTGCTGCTCCTTTGTGCTGTGCAGATGACTAAGTGGGGAAATGGGCTGTGGAAAATGATCATCAATGCAGCTGGCCTGCTGACAAGAAAGGAGCGTTTTCTCTCCTGCTCTCAAGAAAAGGAGCATCCATTCAAGCGCCGCACTATTCATTGTGCTTTCAATTCTTTATGCTGTATTCTGTAGTTTTTCAGATTTGGAACTATTGTTTTCGTGGTCAGTTTATGTTGGCTGAAAGGAGGTTATCATTCATGATCCATATTAATAATGTTTCATTACTTATTAAGACATGTACGACATGAATTGTGGCAAAAATACAAATTGTTTGATTACTATAGCATATAAATCATGCATTCTGTTGCTCAGATGGATTTTTCTCTCCAGCTCCTCATGAGAAATTGTACTCATTATTATGCGTCCTCTCCATCATATTTGGAGCCAAATCCCAGTGATGGAGATTGGACAGCACTGTTGAGGGCATTATGGAACCACAGTTTGCTTTTCAGTTATGTTGCTGCTGTTTGTTACCAGAAACAAAAGGAGCAATTTAAAATGATAATGAAGCGTTTATTGTCTTGTGGGGATGGGAAATGTGGCATGTGGCACGTGCTGGCTCGTAAATCTCTGGATGTCTCCCGCGGCGTGTAGATGGATCTCCTCTCCTGTGGTTGTCTCCAGCCCCATAGAGTGCAGCTTTGGCAGACTAATGAACACGGAGGGCCATGATAATGGTAAACAAGTGCCTGATTAATTGGCCCTCTGCTTCCTTTATTTCAGCAGTGGAATACACAATGTTCTACAGTGGATTGTTTCTGATCAGTTAAAAAAAAGAAGTGGTATATGCTGTATCCGCCTCATTCCCCTGGAAGTGTGGGCGACCTCTCTGTAAAGAATGGTATGTCCCAGTAGGCTCTCTCCCACTCGCCAGAATGGAAAATACACTGAAACTATTGCCACTCCATCAAATTATGAGCCATGGCATGTTAAATTGTATGAAACTTATATCTAAACCCTATTTCGAAAAATAGGCAATCTCACAAAACAGCCAATTGATTGTGCAGTTCATTTATCATCAGTCCTTTAATCAGTGGCAGTCTTTTTTCAAAGTTACTCCTTGTTTCTAAATTAGGCAAAGAAGAAAAAATGTAGAGCAAATATAGAGCCTTGAAACTGAGATGTATTTTGGACTAAAGGATTGAGATGTATTGCTCAATCCATCCCAGTTATTTTATTATGTCAGTCAAGCACAATAACTTTGAAACAATTGACTCTGTAATCAAAAGATGAAGTGGATGTCTTTGACTGTCAGAATAGTCTGTGGATCACAATGTATTAATTTACGTTTTGAGTTTGTGTGCAACATATTATATAACCATCCTTGACACTAATTCCATATTTTGCCTTGTACTGCTTGTTGCAGAGGTTGTGAGGCTGTTTAAGTGTTCATGGATGTCTTACATGGAATATGCCTGGATATGTGAATGCATACACTCACACGTGTATACACTCACACACACCAGTTGGTTGACTCACATTCCACCCTCACACCCATGCCACGCTTCATCCCCAATCACGTCAGTGACTGCCGATGTGACAGCTGGTTTTAGGAGATCAGGTTGAAGAGGTTGAGTATCTGTAAAGGCTCTGCTGCTCCAAACCAAGCTTCAGTTTACTGTCATTTTTAAAAGGCCCAAGGAGCTTGAGCTCGTGGCTGCCACTCCCCATACTGCTTGCTGAATCATTAAAGGACCATTGGATTACCATTGCATGAGAAAGTCAGCAGTGCTGTCACTTTAGAGGCAGCCTTTAGAAACCATTCAACATCCAAACAAGTGCAACAATTCCGCTGAATGTGTCTCCAAGACTACGAGTGTACGAGTGTGAGCTTTAACGGTGTATGTCACAGTGATCTGACGGCTCCTGTCAGTGTGAGGTCTACAGCGCACAGATATTATGTCTTTACTCAAAAGTGCCCTTTTATTGTACTCTATGTTTTTTACATCAGATTTGGGGTGCTTGCAATTGTTCACTAGCTTACCTCAGCCTCTTTGATTGTAATACGAATGGAGTTGCAGATGGTTGAGGGGAAAAGGCTTTAACTTTCAATGACTGCTCACTTGGCTGCGACAGGTGGTCGGAGTTGACCCGGCAGAGACCCCTCCACACTACCGTAAAATTGTTATGTCTTCATCTCTGGTTGGAAGAGAATGTGAGAGGTGCCAGAGGGATCATTTTTCATTCAGCTTTATGGCTTGACACTTGAGAAAGTGAGTGATATTCGTTCATATGGACATGATGAGTCGAAGTCTGTTTTCTTTTCATCCAGCAAAAACAGCATTACCAGGTAGATTGTGGTACAAAGCATTGATGTTGAAAAAAAAGAATGATGAAAAGGCAGGCTTGTATTCAAATCTCATTAATTTTGGCAGGACCGTTTTGGCCAAGAGGATACATTATATTTTGAATGTATTACTACCCCTTCACATTATTACACGCTGTTGCAAAGATCACACTATTACTCTAATATTTTATGCATCTGGTTCATCATTTATTTAGGTAGATTATGGGCTGTAATTGTCATTTTAGATGCTATACTTTTCCTAATTAGACAGCACATAATGTGTTTGCATAAATGATATGCCACCGTATTGCCGTAAAATGTTGGATATGATATGATAACAGACATTCAAAGTTGTCGTTGACAGTTAGCTTGTTCCTTCATGAAGCTAGAGGGAATCTTTAAAATGTGCATTGCCACAACCATAAGTCTAGCCCATTTATTTACAAGCGTTCTACTTTTGATTATCTAGTGTTGTTGTCTCTCTGTTCCAAGTAGCAAAGAGTGAGCATGCTTTTGTGTTCAGCAGGAACCTTTTCACCAGAGCAATCCAGTGTGGCATGAGACCTGGGTTTTCATCTCACTACAAAAGCACTGCAACATCAAAATCACTGCAGATAGGCTATGTATATAAAAATGTGCCCAGCATACCCTAATGATAAAATCATAAATCCCCTCGGGCTTTTAGATAGCCTAGTTAGGCAGTAGTTTGAATTAATTTAGTCTTGGGACCCATCCCTATTCATCCTACCTGCTCCCTCTATATTATATAGAGGACTTCCTTGTTCACAGTGCGAGCTATGTTGTAAAACAGTGACGATAATGTGAACTCCTGGTGATTCTGTGAGGTTCAGAGATATTCTGGGTATCACCCTCCTCAACAGAAAAAAGCACTTTTGTAAAATGGATGGTCTGTTCTGTTGGGATTATACTTATACTTTGTAGAACCACTGAAACATATTCCACGGGGATCTGTCTTTTCATGATCAGAAACAGCATCTGAACATGACACTAAATGGGAAGGCGAGGCCTGACAGGAATGCAGCATTTTCTCGAGCAAGTGTCTCTCAGCAAATACCATTAATACTACCAGACGTCTATGATGGATGGAGAACAGAAGGTTGGATTTCTCTCTTGCCTCCTCACTCCTTTTTCTGAGTCATGAAACAATGTTTGTAGTGCAAATAAGGCCACTTCAAAGAATGGCTTATTAGCATTTTCAATGGGAGAAGTGTGCTGTTGTGTGGAAACATTCTACAATTATTTTTGTATTTTGCATGTTACGATTGAAAGTGTGAAGCCTAGGTTTTCTATTTATGTTGATCTGTGTGTCATTATGTGAATATGGCAGCGACATGGATGACTTTATCATTAAATAAACACCACAGTGAACACCACAGTGCTGCCCTCGTTGACTGCCAAGAGCCTCGGAGTGATCCTTGACAGCCAGCTGTCCTCCTCCGCCAACATTGCTGCAACGACCCGCTCCTGCAGGTTCTCCCTGTACAACATCCGCAGAATTCGCCCGTTCCTTACAAAAGAAGCGGCGCAACTCCTGGTCCAAACATTTGTTATTTCCCGACTAGACTACTGCAACGCTCTTCTGGCCGGACTACCCGCATCTACCATCCGCCCACTACAGCGCATCCAGAATGCTGCGGCCCGGCTGGTCTTCAAACAACCGAAATTCTCCCATGTCACTCCCCTCTTCCGGTCACTTCACTGGCTTCCCATCTCTGCACGCATCAAATTCAAGATACTGGTACTGTCCTACAGGACAATTCATGGAACTGCCCCTCCTTATCTGCAATCCCTGGTCAAGTTCCAAACATCAGCTCGTCCGCTCC
>OMOT01052522.1:0-13616 GCA_900312575.1 Acanthochaenus luetkenii
TCCCTTCCCTGGTGCTGCTGCTGCGTGGTCGCGGTCCCTGGTTCTCTGGACATCGGCATTGACCATGCCCATCCGTCCATATCTATCACCATATCTGTTTCCTATATTACTGTCATTGCTTATACTATTGTACATTCCACTGTTTGTCCCGGCACCTGCTCCTGCTCAGCCGTCCTGGTGAGGGATCCCTCTTTGACTTGGCCCACCCAAGGTTTCTTCAATTTTTTACCTAATAAGGTTTTGGTGGAAGTTTTTCCTTGCATGCATTGAGGGTCTAAGGCTGTGGTGCCGGGTAACTTAGGCCTTGTAGAATAGTTAGGGCTATTGCTTGCTAAATTGATTTAGTTTGTCTTGTACTTGATTCTGTTTCTGTTTGTCTTTTACTATTCTGTAATTTCCTCTGATTGATGTTCAGGTAGATCTAGTTGGCTCATTTTCTGTAAAGTCCTTTGAGACAGACATGCTGTGATAAAGGGCAATATAAATAAATGAACTTGAACTTGAACTTGAAATGATATCACCGTTACCTTAATAACGCACATCATCTGAAATTCTGAACCTTCTTCTGAAAATTTCTTAGGGAACATTCATGTGGTTGCTGAACCGACATGAGATGCTCCCTCTCAACATCCCTGGGGCAGAACATACAGCAGGCACTCTTGCATTGGCCTTGAAGTGCTAAGACATACAGATTATATTTGAGTTCTCCGGAAGAGATACTGTGTATTATATGGTGTGACAGTATTCATTGCCCATGGATAACTTTGCCTGTGTATTGTGAAACAAAGGAATAAAAGTGATCTGCTGACAACCAATACAAGTGGTTAAAATAAAGTGAAGCGAACAATGAGGATGTGACATTATTTCTCTCCTGGAGTCAGATATGGTATTCAGGATACGGTAGCAACTGTTAGCTCCATTCCATTCCAGTGGTCCTATTTTCGTGCTGGCGGTAAGCGGAGTTATGACCTAACACCTAGCACTGGTGAACTACCCGTTTTGTCCGTTGCAAACTGAATATTTCCCGCCTCCGCCGAAGGTTTCTTCCTTTTTTCTTCCTTGTTTCTTCTTTATTGTTGATCAGTTAAATCTAGGTAGGCTTGTCTTTGTAAAGTCCTTTGAGACGTGCTTTTGTGATAAAGGGCTAAACAAATAAATCTCACTTGACTGTTAAACCTTTCTTCTTTTTGTGCATCTTCACTACACTATCTGAAAACCAAACCAAATCCCGAAGGAATGCTGCTCCACCAGCAAAATAACGCTTTGAATGTACTGTATGTGTAACACGTACCACTTCCTGTTGTGATGTAGCCAGAGAGCAGAATTTGTATACAAATGTACATTTAATCTGTTTTCAGAAATATGTTTAAACTGAGAAATAGGCAATGTAGTCACAGAATATTCTTTCTGTTTAAATGTACAATGCTTATTTACTTATTATTATAAGTATTATTAACTTATTAACATGGACATTGGAGTCTAGACGTGCCTGCGTATGCGAAAATGACAATGTCATGACGTAAATGCTGCCTTGGAATCCTGTCTCAAACCAGATTCCTTTGCAGGTACGTCCGTTCAAAAAACGCTGCTCTGAAGGACGTTGACTGGTCAGACAGACAGGCAGCAGGCAGCTGCCTTCCATTTGAGACAGAGCCCATGTGACTATATACGAAAGGACAAGTGTCTGCAAGAGTTCGAGAGATGTTTTAAATCAGTTAATATAGTGTTTCAAAATGCCCTAAAACATGTCTTCAAACTTGAATGTTTTATTTATTTCATAGTTATCTTTAATTCCATTTGACCAAAGTCATATGGGTAAATAAATACATTAATTGAAGCCTTCAGACGGCAAACTATAATTCTGTCCTGAAATCTTTGCAACAGCCAATGTGCTTGTAGTTGTACAGTCAACCCTAAACCTTGTTGTGTGAATGTAATATATCTCCTGGAATGCTTACTGTTTAGCACGCAAATACATGAATGGTTGAACAGTAACACCAATAGCTCAAAAATCAAGCCACTCATTAATGATGTAGCAGGTTTGTCGTAAAAAGCATGGTACCTGCTTATTTCTCTGATACATTTTAGACCGATGTAAGTTCACTTAGGTCATATTTTATTCATTTGTTCATTCGATTTTTCTAAACTATTTTTTCATAATTAATTTGACCTGGAGTACAAGAAGTGTCACAACTGAACATAAAACACACAAGAAGAAATAAAAGAGGAGCGAAAAAAGAGAATTTATAATCGTCATTTATAGTTCATGGTCATTTTGCTCATACTCATTCCAAGTACAGGTCTCAGGAAAGCAGAATTGACTGACATAATGACAGAACAAACACAGAACAGTTGAAATGGAGACTTATTTGAACTCTTGTCAGGTTTTGCATCAGCCCAAGCATACATTGGGCCATCATGTAATACCGTTTTGGAAACACACGTCGAGTTAATTATCATCAACATCATCCATCATCACCATCTCTCACGTTCTTTGTATTCATTCTCACTTGTGTAGGTGTAGTCAGGATTGAGGCAGAAGGCAGTGATTCTACCAATATCCTTAAAAGACTGCCACACAATTTGTCATGCCATGCCTCTCCACTATCTGTCCTGTGCAATGTTTAGGACAGGTTAGGCTACTACTGGTCCCGGGATAGTCTACTTCAGGTTGGCATTTGTATTTAAAAAAAATAAAAAATGTAGGAACACATGTAGAAACGGGGCAGAATCAAATAATCCAACTGGAAGAAAAAAAAGAATGCATATGTCTTCATAAAATCGTCTATGTCTAGCAACACTTAATAACACTTACGTTTTCTTTTTGTCCTTTTTTCATTTTTATTCCAAAAATGGTTGAGGAGCAGTTATAGTTTGCATCTTCTATACAACAGGCTATAAAACACCACTTTGTCACAGTCCAGAAAGCACATATAGATGTGGTCGTACTGTATATAAACATATGTACTGTAATAAGATAATTTTGCGTGCATGGTTCCCAAATTATCTGTTATGCGATATCCTCAGAATTCTGAGAAAACACTCTCCTTTGAGATCACACATTGATGTGAAAACCAAGGCCTCCAGATTTCTTACTGGCACAATGGACATATTCATCTTTTTAAACATAAGTCTTTCAAGAGTAATAGGAATCCATTCTTATCTTTGTACTGTGATAGATCAGTCAGCCAGGTATTGGTCTTTGTCGGCCGTCACTGTCTCTTGACTAAGTACAGATACTTTGGCTGATTCCTTCATCCAGTAGGAACCTCTTTCACTCGTCACCTTACGGTTGCTTTCATTTTGCCCTTCATCCATAGTACATGTTTGGCGGATTTATTTATTTATGCATTGTGTTATTTTCTCATAGAAAAAAGTCTCAACAACACAAACACAGGCAATGTAAATGAAAACATTAAGTTTGTAATGCTGAATCTCCCTCGCAAAGTGCACCTTTCCTCCTCTGTTTACCAGAAACAAGGGAGTTGGATGACATTATCCTGGTCAAGGAAAACAAGTCACAGACGGGTTAACATTGTTGTTTGGTTGTCATGTTAGATATGTGTTCAGTTCATATTCAACTGGTTGTCCATTTTTTCCCCATCAGTCTCATCCTGGACAGTACATCTTCGTGCTATTTCCATCTTGTGTGCTTGAATTAAGTCTAAAGAAAGTTTTTCATCTTCTCGTATTCACTTTTCAGTGCACTGTTTTATAGGAAAAAGGACTAAATCTTTTTTTTTTTACAGTTTTGTTCATCTTTGTTATTATACTGTACATACATGATGATCTCCTGATTCGTCTTTTTGATAAAAAGTTTGAATTGGTCTGGCAAAGACCAACGCGTTGAGGATCACACATAGTACTCCTTGTCCTTGTTCTTCTTGTTCTTGCTTGAGGTCTTTGCCGTGTTGACTGGTTTCTCTTTGACCACGGTACCGTTGGACTGCGCTGAGTTGCTGATATAGTTGCGACTCTCGTCCACGTGGTAGGAGCCTTCGTCTCTATTCCGGTACTTGTACATGGCATAAAGGAGGATGAGAATACAGAGGGCCGCCGCTGCTACAATGCCGACCACCATCCCCGTGGTGCTGCTGGACTCACGGAAGACCTCCGAAGTGCCCGGGTAGCCCTTTGGTCCAGCACCCGTGGGATTGGCTGCAACAGGGGACAGAGATATGATTATTAAAAGCTGCAACATTTCATCATGTTAATAATCACCAGAATCATGCTAGTGAATTAATATATTTCTCCTAGGTGCAGGTGTGGATCAATATCAGTGCAGACATCAACCCTCGAGGTCACTGAAGCTAATAGTAGATTTGTTGGCTGGCAGGAATGGCTTCCCCCACATAATAGGAGAACGTGCTGTTACACAGTAGAGTGAGGAGTCTAAACCAGAAGGGGCCATTAGCGACAAACAACATTCTATCATCAACGGCGCTAAATCAAATCAAGTGGATTTTCTTTTCAAACGCTTGAAGCTTATATCTGATGTCCTTCGAGAAAATCCAAAATGACGCTAAGAATTCAGCTGGACTTCCCTATAGACATTCCTGTGTGACTATGGCATTTCAAGTATCATTTGGGACTTAGTCTACTGCTCGTCGCCTTACTGCCATTTTAATTCCTGCACAATACAACTTCAATGACATTCCGTGAACTGTAGTTGTGGGCATATGGTGAGAAGTGAGAGGAAAGTGAGATACTGATTTGCCATGTTCAAATAGTGCAGTAACAGACAAGAAGAACAATGAGTACATGTTGAACATTCTTCGTGAGAGACGCACAGCTACTGATCGGCTCAAAGCTCATGACATGTTTTTACGGCACATTCGTGAATGAACAATCAACATTTCTAACGTTCACTCAGCATGACTGTGTCTCTTAGTCACTGAAAATAAGTCTCTCAGAAGACAATGTGCGTGCAGATCGACTCCGCAGGCTGTCCCCTCTGCCGTTTTGAAATGGTGCCATTCAACAGAAGAAATTCTAAAAGCATGTCAGCCCCCTGATGTCTTTCAGCCCTCCCGGCACATCTCACAGTGAAATGTGTACCAGTCATTATTTCTGGTTAAGCCTTCTTTGTTGCATTTGTGAAATCCAAACACTCAACCCTAACCTTTGGAAAATGAAAGCACTCCGATTCCACTAGAAGAGGGGCAAAACATATTTGAGGGATTCAGATGGCAGATAGGTTGGAGGGGAATATGTTACGCTCTGATTTGCGTGTACACGTGTAGACTGTCTTAACAATAACAGCAATAACAATAGAGACGTGTAGGTCTGAATTACTTTCACTGCATTGGGGCTGACAGTTATCTTAATACTAATTAGCAAACTTTAAATATTTCTCCGCGCTGCTGCACCTTGTCCTTGAACACAGGGCCCAGAGTGCTGTAAATGCTCTGAGAGGGTGACACTCTGAATACAGGAATGAGGATACGAGCAGTGCTCTGAAGTAATACAGTGCATGGTCCTATTTAATGAACACACAATATATTTGGACACTTTTCACCAAGAGATTGAAACGTGTGATGATGAACTAAAAGTTATGATGTCATAATAGGCCAATATCCACATGTACTAACTTAGGCATGAAAGTGCTTGCACATTTCCAAATGAAAATGTTTGATTGAAGTATGATTTTCATAATTCTAGTCTACATTTCTTGTTTAGAAAATGGATGTGTTACTAGCGTATGTTTTTGAAAGATATTTTCGAAGTATTAAAATCAAAGGATTTCATGCATTTCCTATATTCAGCGCCCTTGGTTTGATAGGGAATGTTTCCTTTAGTCATTCATATTCATGTGAGGAAGTCACGAGTCGTCAAAGTAATTTGATTTCATATGCACAATGAGAGAGTTGTCAAAATGTGTATAATGTATTTTTTATCAATAACATAGGCATTTGGTATTCACTGATATTCATTCCACATGTGCTGGTTTTCAGATAGTATTGCGGTTTTGGACGGGTTTTTCAATTCTTTCATTTTTCCAGCGTTGATATCCAACCAGCTTTAAAGATACATTTCACAAAGAGAATTCACATGACATTGTCTCTCCATTATTTCATTCCTTTGATCTTGGACAATCGGAGCGATATTTGTGGACATGAGCAACTCTCTCCCGAAGCTAGAATTCAGCAGCCATATTAGAGAATAACTCTGCATCCTATCTTAAATCTAAAGGAGAATATATGGGGGCGGGGGAACGTTTTGCCATTATTGGAGCACCTCTTAAATCACCCTATGTTATTTTTCACATCATATCATTATGATTCAAAATTAGAAAAAAAGAAAACTGCTGATTGATTCATATACTTTCCCGTTGCACTTTATTTTCACATCTATCTCTCTGTAATACTTTTTAAAGTATTGAATGTTCTCACTGTAATGAACTTTAAATGTTTGATAACACGGAATTCATATCAGAGAGAACGCTGCACTTTTGGGAACCATTTCCACTGGTGAATGGGGAAGTGATTGCATATCAGCAAGCCCACTTCATGTTCTGAGTGCTGTCCAAATTATAATACCACTCCTATCAACTCTGATAGCGCTCTTCACTGTTCTCTCTTGTCTCTCACTCAATGCTGATGCCCTTGTAGAGAAGGTACTCGTTTGATTGCATGAATTTCTCTTCTTGAGTGACCGGTTAATGTTCAGAAAAACATTCCTTTGAACATTGTGATATTAGCTGATATCCTACACAGATGGTACCGATTACATGTGTCTATTTTATGGCAGATTGAAATTCATGCCAGACTAAAGGGCAAAAACGTGTAAAACTAAAGGGCAAACGATCTTTACGTTGCCTGGAGACAGAGGGGATGCTGTTGCGTTTCATTGAGGTTGAACCAGGTTACAATGTTCACCACACAGGTATGCTTCCAATGCCAGCGGACATTCAAGGACAACCGGAGAGTACCACTAGGGGACTGAGTGTGACTGAGCGTTGCAACAGATTAGCTCTGCTTGTGACAAGCCCACTCATGCTTGCAGACAGGTGTGAAGAAATCTCTCGCCTTGTGGGCAAAAGCCACTGTCTCTTCCCCGGAAAGCCATTGTGTGGGCATTTCCAGTGAGATACTTTTATATTTGCTATCTATTCTTTGTTCAGGGTCAAAACGTTGAAAGTGTAGATAACATGGTGGGTTGACGGAGGAGAGAGCGCTTGTGGAAGCAGTCAAGTGTTCTGTACGAGACCTCGCCTGTCTCCTGCAATGAGGTGAGTTGGAGGAGGCATCCGTCTGCTGCTCCAGGAGTCACGTGATAACAGTATCATGGTGTTGCTGTTCTTGTTGACGTGATCTAACACCACGTTCAGTGCTGGGCTTTGTTACTTCCCCTTGTCAGGATCTGTTGATTGGCACCCCACAGATTACATCAACATAGAGACATCTCATTGGGGAAACCCTTCGTCAATGGACCACGGCTTTTCTTTCATTTGTGAGATTTGGTGAATACAATTACAAAAAAAGAAGTTAGTGTTCCAATACATGGATTCATACATAGAAAGATTGAAGCCAAAATTATTCAGTAAAAAAATTATAATATATATATCTTCACCATTCCTGCTGACAGAGTCATGTTTTGTCCAGAAAGATTAACCTTCATTATAGCTCATTAGCTTGCATTTACTTCTAGCAGTGTCTATCAAACAGCCACCTGATGGCAGCCGGGGATCTTCCCTAGTTTGCAATCTAGATTAACTGATATACAGTAGCTGATGTGGCGTCTCGTTTACTACCCACTTGATTGGCTACCAGCCTGGACCCATCCTGCCTTCCTTCGGTTGGGACCAAGCAGAGTAACGTGGTAGATACTATGCCTTCAAGAAAGTCTCATAAGACCTCAGTGGAAATACATCTTCCTGTCTGTTCATTAGCACTCCATCACCTCAGAATGAAGGCACATAAACTGGGAAAGAAATAGCGCCTGAAACAAGTGTTTAAAATGATGGCAGCTCTTATACACTCTACTCGAGCGTACCCAAGGGTAAAATTAGACATGGGGAATGTGACCTTAAAGTGGCGCCTAGCTTCATGGCAGCACAGTGGGGGTGCACTTGTGAAGCGATGGACGTAAACTCAGGGAAGGTTAACTTTTGAAGGATCGCAGATGTGTAAAAGCTGCCAGAATAACTTCTTCCTCTCCATGTCATCCCCGGGGCGAGACCTATATTACTGCATCATATCCAGACCATCATAGAGTCCTCGCTGTTTTACTCACGAGGACCGCGGTTAATGTTTCAGACATTTCGTCACGTATCATTTCCTTTCACGAGCCTATCTGGGATTTCAGTGGGAGCGACACATCAGGAAAACCCGAAACAAAGAGGCATGGATTATCTCATATCTCTTATCATCCATAAATGTTAGTAAACAAAATGAAATGGCCTGGCCAAGAATTGCATTGGCTATACAGACTGGCACTGGAGAATTCAGTTGACATGATGACACATTGAATGAGGTCTGGCTTCAATGCTCTTTTGTTTTCTTCAGGTTATTGGAGTGTTGGCCTCTTTCCTCTTGTTAATTCTACCTGGATCTTCCACTACGGATACACAGGCTCAGCTCTGAGAGATATTAGCGTTGGTGCAGCGGGACTAATCATTTGACTTTGAAATGCCTGACGTGATTCCCCTTCTTTTCCCCAACTTCATTTTGCCACAAGCTCTCAAGTGGAGGAATGGGATCAGAGATTCCACCCTGTCCAGTGGGATTTGAATAAATGGTCGTCTTTAAAGACTATTTTTCCTCATTTGTCTCCAGTGAAAAGGTTCATTTGTTTGGTAATTTGCAACAGGGTGAGCAGGTTGACAGGGGCCATGGATAGAGGAAAACATGGAGAGTGGAGGCAGCGGGTTACTTCAAGTGCACATGAGGCTTGTTATGAGGTAATGGAGCAACCAGGACTACTTAGGGTATATTGAATGTACAGAGTGTGACCTGACCTTTCATTAATGATGGTGGCTAACAGGTAGAACAAATTGCGTGGAGTACACATGGATTGCACATTTTCATAGATATTCATCGGTGCACTGAATACCGAGTTCATGCATCAGCCAATAAATGATTTGGAGAATGAAGTCATTCTTAGCTAGAGGATAATGAAAGGAGCTTCAGTGTGAACTCCTGCAACCTGCAGCAGTGGATAAGCGTGCGCAGTGCATCGTGCATCTATTAGAGCTTAGGGAGGTACGGCTGCGGGATGCCTTCAGAGCGACGCAGGCTTAGTTGCCATGCTCACTGACACGTTGCTGCTCCTCAGCCAGATTAGTGTTGCACCATCTTCTTACTTCACATATCCAGCCATAATCACCAACTGTCAGAGGCGTCATACAGTTGGGGATCAGTCTGCAGACAGGGCACTCTATCAACTGCAGCAGAGCCAAAACACAAATTAAATCCCTCTTCCCTCTTTAATTATCTGAGTATCCTCGAGAAGTGATGCAATCCATTCTGTACTTGTGACATGCTGGCATGAGTGTTGCTTGATGACAGCATGCATGTGTGAGTCGGAAGTGGCCCTGCTCATGCTGTGGTGGAAGCTGAACAGAGAGCTGAGTGAGCACGAAATGAGAATTATAAAAGGGTGTTTGATTTAGCCCAGTAAACGGTGCGGTGCAGTTTTAGCCTTCGCCCAGAGGGGTTCCACAAAAACAGCAGAGATGAAGGAGCGGGGCCAAGCTTACTCATCCTGAACATAATAGTCTCTTGAATTTATCTCTTGATTCGATTCCTGTAGAGTCTTATGTTTATGTCACACCCTCTTACAGTCTATATGTATTATATTTATTGCCAAACACGATATTTCCATTGTGCCATCTAAATAGCCTTCCACTGCAAGTAGTTTATCAGCAAGCAAAACTCACGCATGGTGTGTTGTCAAAATGTTTTTAGACTAAATCTTTTGTGAACTGTTTCTATGTGCGCAGCCACACTCTTTGTTTTATTGTTATGCCAATATCTCTACTCATAAAATCCACAAAATTAATATATGGGAAATCACATTAGGGCGTGTATTATAGCAATATTGATTACTAATGCTTTTATGCTCATGCACCTATAGTGAGGCCTGGCATTGCACTTTCAACATATCTAGAATTTGGTTTCAGCCCATGTTCCAGTAACCGAAAAAGGGTTTATTCTGTGTTAAACGCCCTTTGTCTTTTACTGGAGATAAGTATATGTCCTGACAACAAGGCCAATGACCAACGTTATGTGATCATTATTCTCTTACTCTGGCTCAGGAAATTACGGGTATGGAACACAGCTCTTATGTACCGTGGCTGGATGGAGGGAACAATAAGGAAAATACAGCGAGTGTTTAGTGGGTCTGCAGAAAGCAATTTTTCCAAACCCTGAATTTGCCAACTTACTCCTACTATTGCCACAACTGACCTTTGGCTGGGTTTCTTTTCTTTTCTTGGGAAGGTAAAATATGCCATGCCCTACTTAGACTAATAAACAGACACATTGTGTTAGCATCAAAGTCAGCATTCCAAAAGATGAAGAAAAACAAAAATAATTGAAAATATAAATATGGTGGGATCAGTATACAGAAAGACTGACAGTAGCGCAGGCGTGAGTGTGAAATCCTGTTTTCTCTAAGAACACACATTTCAAACTGGATGTCCAAAGCAGCCTTGTCTGAGATAATAATAATCCTCACTGAGCGAGCGCAGAAAAACAAAAATGGTAACAATCAAGATTGTCTGTATAAATTGCCACACGATGCAATAATAATGGCAATACTTTTGTGCAAAAGAGCATCAGTGGTGAGCATCAGCAAAATGTTCTGTTTGATGGACATCACACTCAATGGGCATTCTGACTGGTATTTTATTTGTGATGTATTTTATTTACTAAACCACCTCTGCTGGCCATATGGAGCAGAAGTATTGGCATGCAAGGTGCACTGTATTCAACAAAGGAACTAATGAACACACACACATACTTCCAGCTGGGTATGATTGAATAACGTATTAAATGTGGGCAGTGACCTCTTAAGCTAGCACAGTGCTTTCTTTTTCTTTTTCTTCTGCAGTCTTTTTCCCCCCTCCTCCTTGCTGGGTGCATTCCTGTCATTGCCATCGGGCCGAACAAGAGAGTTGCCATTTGCCATTTGATTGATTGGTTTACTCTATGTATTGTTTCTCCACCCATAAGTTAAATATATTAGAACAAATGTCAAACACTTTTGCAGCTGCTAATGTCACTGCAGGATGCTTGAGGATTGAGACAGAAGAGAGGAGGCTGAGGAAAAATGGAGATGATTAACCTTAACCTACCCATAGGCAATCTAAAGGGCTGCTGCAGCTGAGAATAAAGGCAGCGAGAGAATAATTGTGAAATGTAGAAGGGTGAGTAGTCTATAATAAAACTCGCACTGATGCCTCTTCTGTTTACGTATCACTGATAAGGGGCCCATTTTATTGATACAGTGCAGATTCACATTACTGCATGCTACATAATTAATGACGGGAAAGGCAAACGTGTAGACATAAGAAAGAAATATACCATTCCAATGCTTCCATATGTTAAGTTATATCATTCTAGCAATGTGCTCTCTGTGTTAAGAAAGGGGATGAGAGGCTGAGATTAGAGAATTGCAAGTTCAGATGGAGGACATACGGTATATTATATAATATATATATATATTCTGAGATCAAGAGCAAGAAAAACATCCTTATGGTTCTTGCATTTTTCAGCATGATGCATGGTGGGTATTGTTCTCCAGTAACAATTACGAGTATCAATTTGGCCTGGCACCCTGGATATTCATAAAAATAAAATAAAAGTGACGCTCTTGCTTTAGACAAATTAACTAGAAAATCACTTCAAAATGTTCACCATAACATTTGCCATCATATCCTGTTCACTTACTGGAATTTTGCTCAAGGACTTCTGTAACAGCATACAGTATAAAAAAACTCTCCTTTTCATATTGTGAGCTGACTCTTTTATACAGAGTAACTAACCAGAGTGCAACAATAAAATAAGCGTAATATTCTACTTGTAGATTAACAACACTACGAATGACCCATATGCTTGGACCCAAGGGTCAGAAGCATAGTGCCCTCACAATATCCCTGTGAGACTAGAAATGATCACATCTGAGAGAAGTGCTACGAAAATAAATAGCAAATAAGATCTAAGGAGAAAGTTTTTTAAAAAAGTTTCCCTTTTTCTCACAACCTAAAAGCATATTAGAGCGAGAGATGGGCGAGGAGTCATTGGCCAGCAGGAAGCTGGAGCAGGAACGTAAGAGAGATCCTCTCCAAATGACCCCGTGTAACTTGGCAACAACCTGTTCCATTAACTTTCCCCCCTGAAAACTGAGCTACTTTAAATTGGTACTTTAAAACAAGCACCAGCCACCATCTCAACAGATTCTTCACCAGGGCTATTTCCCTGCAACCAGTTCCCCAACTATATTTTCCTCCAGGTGATAAACCAACCCTTCACCCTGCCCTTCAAATGGACATTCTTATGTCTTGTGGAAAATGCCAGCAGATAGAGTCACTCTCTTAGGTGGAAAATATCAATATTCATACTTATTTAACACAACCGTATGTCATATTTAAGTTATTAGACGTCTTTTTTTTACTTTTGCGTGTAAGAAACAATACCTTTTCTTCAAGTGGTTTAGACCTACTCATAAAACAATATTTAAAAAAAATAGTTTTTGTCATAGACTACGTACTATTCCTGACAGAGAAGACTGGATATATGTGCCAGCTGCCTTTACATTAACATAACTTGTAGAACAATATAATGATCAGGACACAACAAAGTGCACTGCGGTTGCTCATTGAAATAAATCCTTCAAAACAATGTGTATAATGTCATCGTATTCCAGTTAAACTATTTATGACAGTCTCAAAAATAGTACCAACGAAGTAAAATTGTCCATATAGAATCTAAGGCTGCAAACCACCTACCTAAAATATAACATGACCACACGGTCCACTTAATCTGTACCATAATCTTGAGTAATACATTTATTAAAAGCATCCTAGAGTTGGAATGTATTGCCTGTGACATTCCAAGGTGCGGGGTTGGGGTGGCTATTGACGTACCTATACATTAAATGAAGTTGGCGAGATTGCATGGATTCTTACTTGATGCATTTTGTTTCGCTGCACATGTAAACAGCGTAAACAAATAATTTTCCTGAGAAGGGAAAATAGATGCATTAATGATCGCTTGTAAATGTAGTCACTGCTGAGTATATGCAGACTGATCCCCAACCCATCCTGTTACAGATCAGATGTGTTACAGCGTCATGGGCCTGTGCATCCCTCTGTGGTTTCCTGAACCGGGGGTGGGGTGGGGGTTCAATTTGCTGCAGTATGATCTAATCTGAGTCTTGGGGGACGATCAGATCTGCTTGTACCTCTGGCTTGCCATGGTTTCCGGAGGAAAGAGAAATAAAGAATAAGTAAGTTGCCCCGATTGATGTCACTCGATGGCTGATAGGGAGCGCTGGGGGAAGAGAATCCAGATATACAACATGATCTAGAGCTGACCTTGGGCCAGAGATGGCTCAAACAGTCATCTGTTTCAAAGCTCACCTCTTGGGATCACTTTGTTATGCACCTATAC
>OMOT01052522.1:15791-41193 GCA_900312575.1 Acanthochaenus luetkenii
GCTGTGTGTAGGTGGGGGGGTGTTGGGTGGGGTGTAGTGTAGTGGGGTGGGGTGGCAGACCGTGACACACAGAGAGACAGACCCAGAGAGAAGTAGAATAAAAAGAGATGACTAACCTAACCCACCTGAGCTCGGCTCACAGGGATCGATGTCCTCGTCATCGCTTGGACACTCGGCTGATGCCACCAGCAGGTCATCTGTTGTCTGACAAGAGAGGGACATACAGTAG
The DNA here is from genome assembly GCA_900312575.1 of Acanthochaenus luetkenii. Lineage (NCBI taxonomy): Eukaryota > Metazoa > Chordata > Actinopteri > Beryciformes > Stephanoberycidae > Acanthochaenus > Acanthochaenus luetkenii. The sequence goes on from OMOT01052522.1 coordinate 16,021, forward strand.
AGAGGTGAGGGCATGGGACAATTTGAACTGCAGTGAGACATTGTCCCCACTCTAAACTACCAACAGTGGTGTATCCAGAGGGTCAGGTTAAGGAGACAGGGGCGGACGAGAAGTGAATCCTGACAGCTACACTGTTTAGCCGCTGGCTTTATCTGTCAGCGCAGTCACACGCTGCCTGGTGCGGTAGCAGCTGCTGCGCTGCTTTCCAGGCCACGCTGTCCTTACCAAAAAACGAGATTTGATTATTAAGGAACAGTCGAGGCTAAAGTTCACAGCGCAATTGTCAACTCACGCGCCGCAGTGTCTGTGCACACCCCTCCGAGGGATTGTTAAGAGCCATCACAAAACACCTCTGACATTTAGAGGACAAAGAGCCATGAAAGCTTTAAAATAGAGATTGGGGAAAAAAAGAGCAATACAGCAGAGGTTGAAATTAATATCATTGTCGTATTTCTTTCAGTTTGATTCAGTACTTATTTGACGAAGTACAAAAAAAACATGGTAGATATAGAGGCTTCTGCCACATCTATTCTAATACCAAATCCATTCTAGAACATTTTCTAAGCACTTCCTCACCTGCCAGACACAATACATTGTACCCTCTTGGAAAATGGGAAAGGGCAAACAAAAGACCCGAAAAAAGTACAGTGTAAAACATTATACTGCAATGTTCTTTTATAGTCTTGCTTCAGGCCATTTGATCAGCTCTGCGTTAAAGGTCATTTCATTTAAGCATGGCAGCCTCTTTTCCGTTATGGACCTAAGCAGAAATAACCTGCTGCCGTACATGTAGCCTTGCACCTCTACTTATCCTTCTTGTTCCAACATTTACCTTCTTCACAGGATTTAATCTACATGCATTTTTCACACACTGCTTAGTAATTCAAATCACCGTGGGGCATGCGTGTTTTTGACAGCTCCGAAAAATGAAGATGAACTTCGGGTTTTATTCAATTCATGCCATGATTTCATTGATTGACCCTGCGTCCAAATACATCTGCGAGTCGGAGTAGTATTGACTCATCTTGAGGAAATTAAAGGTGAGGTAAATTTGCTTAACATCCATTTGCCTGCATGTAATGGGATTTCATTGTCGCTGTAACATCATTTCGACATTCTGAACATGGACCCACATCATCTTTACATAATAGACCTGGAGATAATAGATCATACCCATTAAGGGAGTTGTGGTAGCAGGCTGTTTTCTGTGCATCTGTGCTGGGTGAGGCCTGGGGAAGCCATCCAAATGTAAATTTAATTTGCTGTGCATGAGGCTGATATACAGTGTCGGCCATCCAGATGGCAAAACTGCCGGATCCTGGAGTGCCACATCCATCACTTCGGCCATGTGATTTGTTTTTCCTGGCGGGAGATCCTGACACTCTGCACCGACTGGCAGAGGTACGGGAATAAAGGAATCAATACTTCTCTCTCTCCTCTTCCCCCCTTACTGCTCTCCTTCTCTCTCTTCTCTCTCTCTCTCTGCCTCTCGCATCCCTCTTTTCTTTTCTCTCCCTTCAACCCTGTCCTTCTGATTTATTTGCAAGCGGAGAAGAGGATGCAATGTGATGTGGGTGTACTAGATGTAGGTTACCTCCCCATAGCATAACCTATTCGTATTTTAAAGTTTTTCAATCACTTAATTTAGGTCAGAATGCTATGAGGCCTTAAACTGCATCACCACAGTGACATCCAACACTGAATATGGATAATTGTGAACATTTGATTTCACAATGAAAGATCTAGACTTCAAATTGAGTTAAAAGTGTAATTTTAAGCTACAGATGATTTGTTTACGTTTGTTTTGCTTTTAAACGCTGGAGAAAATGTCATTTGAGTTATAATCTTCAAACCATCAGCAGGTCTGACCCTTCAAAAATGTATGTGGATATACTAATAATTGATATACCACCCAAATAATCCAGGATTGTAGAGACTTTCAAATTGCTGACAGCAACAGCTCTAACATGTATTGTAGCCTATTTTAACCTTCTAATTATAATTCTATAGGCTCAAATTTCATTTTGCGCTTGCGCTTGTTGACCGTCCAAACTCTCCATGATGCAAACCATTAAACACATTTAAATACTGCGGTCTCCACCATGTTTACACCTGTTGTCTTTTACGCAATCATTCTTAGTAAATCACCCGCAAAACGTCCATCAACCAAACACGCAAGCTTTTAGAATGCACATGCAAATTAGTATTTAGTACCTGTATTTGGGATCTTAGTAGATCCGGCCCTATGTGTTCAAGTTCAAGTTCATTTATTTATATAGTCCTTTATCACAACGTCTGTCTCAAAGGACTTTACAGAAAATGAGCCAAACTAGATCAACCTGAACATCAATCAAAGGAATAACAGAATATTATAAGACAAACACGGACATGTGTAGATCTATCCAACTCAACTGTGCCTGTAAGCCACATCTAAATCTAATCCTTTTTTGATCTATTTTATCAAAGTGGCAACCCTATGCTACACTTTAAAATGAATCTGCTATGTGTAGTTGAGGTAAGCCTCTGAATCAACAATAAAAATGAGTGCACATGTTACTACTAGACATAGGTTTGCCCGCCAGGATTAGTGTGTAGGTCAACATTTTGATGTGGTCATGACCTGGTTGAAATCCAATAACATTACCAATTCATGGTGTCCTTCTCCAACACTTTTTCCACCCGTGACAATTCAATGTGGGGTATGTGAGGGGCTTACCATGCAATATAACCACTGTGATGAAAACTGTGACAGGTAGATTGAATTGGATGCCAGGAAAGGACACTGAAATATTTTCTAAAGGAGATGTCCTAAATAACATTTGGTGTGATTTTGAGTGAACATACAAATGTAGTTTGCTCATCTAACGTAAAAGGCACCAGAAGCTTCCCAGAAAAATGTTGGGAGGGTTCATCAACACTGTTGGGTTTACTGATGAGCATATAAGCAAGTTGTACCTGTAGTTCATTACTGGAAGCGTTTCTAAAATGCTAAAAGCAAAGGCTTGCGAAGCGTCATTAATCTAGCGCCACGTCCTAAAGTGCTGAAGCCACGGTGAACCTGCAGCACACCTCATTTATCTGACTGTGCACAGAGCAGGAGAGAACATGGTCCTATGAGACGCACTGAGAAAAGCTCAACAGCATGGCAGCAGTGGTAAAGGTCTGGGACGACGATAGGGAGTATAAGACCCAAAGGAAGAGGGGGGAAGGGAGATAGAGGGGCCGCTGCTTTTACTCTTCATGCAACATTTCTCTAAATATTGATACACGCTAAATACACTTAGATTGTCAGGGGAATTCGAGCTACAGCAAAACAACAATACTTAAAAGGCTGAATACTGGTATGTGAAGCGAATACATTGACATTGACCTTGGCCCAGTCACCGACTGAACCATCAAGGGTGATGTGGACCTCGGAATTCGATCTCTGAGGATTGATAATGCTCCGCCTTAACTCGACTTCTAGGCCAACGCACGGTCTGCATGTGCTCTTCACAGCCTTGCTACGTCAGCAGCCCCGTTTCTGCTGGACACCAGGTTATCTACAACCCTACAAAGACTATTGTATCTCTACCGCGCCGCCGTCTCCACTCCCCCAGTGCCTGACGCCACTCTCGTAATAACCATTGCGTGGACAATGTGGAGCAGGTGCCTCTACTGTAATGCTGCACACTTGTACGCTCCCACCCCGAATGCACGTTTTCTCCTCTTAATCCTTGCCTGACAGAGGAGAAGGGAGGGGAGGATTGCTCCTTGGGGAGGATGCTGTGTGCTGCTGCGCGGATGTTCAAGAGCAAGAGACACCTTCTATGTGATAACCTGTCGGCACGTCTCTGGGGAGAGCCATGGGTTTTCACATTGTTTTCTCTCTGGTCTAATTTGATGAATGCTCTCTGGCACACAACATGTCTCTTTGGAGACGAGCTGAAAGTCAGGAGGACACTGAAGGCATCTGAAGGGTTTATCCGAAGCATGCCTCTGCTGTCCCGGTAATGTATTCCACTGAGAATGCGGGCTGCTCTATTTTGCCTTTCAGTTTTTCTGCTTTCCCTAGAAAGCCCTGTTTTTCTCCAATCTAAGCTCTTGTTTTGTAAAACTGTGCCTTGGTATATTGCCGATCAATACTAATAATACAATGGATATCGTTTTTACAAATTTTCCAGAATCTGTTGCTCACTATAGTGATATATAGTGATATAGATATGGTTTAAAGCCCAATATCTTTTCACAGTACCAAAAAGGGAGCGTTGATATTTAAAAAAAGGCCTGGTAAGTCTTTCTCGATAGAGAAATCAAACAGAAAAAGGCTACATTATCATAGCACATCAGAAACCTTCCTCTCTGCCTTACTTCGACTTGCAGAATTTGCCTCACAAGCTGTCCTGATCTTTCTCCTTCTGCTCCTCACCGTTCACTTCTAGGAACAATTCATTATAAGTGTCTCTGGGGATACAGAGGCCCGCCGACTGGAAGACTAAAATGAAGTTCAGACCGTATGTACTGTTTTAGTTCTCTGTCTATCTAGTAAAATAACAATATCAACATATATACTGATATTTTCTATTAATCAGTGTGCTGTCTTGAAAAATAACACATTGATAAAAATACTTGTCATGGTAGAGAGTCTTACGAGGGTCTTTGCTCCAGTGCTACTTCACTCAAATGTTAAGCTTGTCACCATTTTCATCTAAAGCAAGGCTTTACAAAGATGAAATCCTTGATACCAGACATTACAGTCATGCACAAAAGTTTGACCCCCTGATTTATTTTTACTTTTTTAGGGAATTCAAGAAAAGTCAAAAGAAAAGTCCAGCAATTTTGGTGAAGGTATGACATTCAGATGAACTAACAAGTAAAAACACACTGCTTGTTTGATTTGTTCAAATATTTCTTATCACCATGTTACGCAGACTTCATATTTAGGTTGTATTATATTGTATTGTATTTTTTACAATATTTTCCTTCAAATTGTTTCTAATTCTGCCTTTTATGCCAACAAAGCTCTTATTGTCAATGGGATTTCAGGGTGTAGGACAGATGCTTATTCAGAAAACACAAGCATAATGTGGAATGTGTATTTCACTTAGGGATGGCATTGGAGTCCAGTTGCTGAGGATCACAATCAGCCCCCCAACTACTATATGTGAAAATACACAGGGTGTCTGTTTTGAACTCTGCAAAACAATTGAAGTTTGATATGCTAAACCTATTTTAATAATATTTAACCAGGAATACATTTGTTTTTAAAATTATAATTAGTATTTGTGACATACTGCTTCAGAGCACAACATATTTAAACTTGAATCAGACACTGAAATTAAGTCTAAGCAAATGTTGGATAAAGGGCGTCATATGGGTTGATGTCAGAAAGGATGACTGCTTCATGGCAGTGGGCTACTTGGTATAGTCTTTAAGTTTCTTTTATTTTCATAATCTCACAATAGTTCCTGCTACATCATATGAGGAACACACTCAAGCCTCCACTTTAAGCCAATAGTATGACTGAAATAACACTATTTATATCTGTCTATAATTGGCAGAAGCAAATTGTCCTAAAAGCAGAATAAATCAGTATTCTATATTTGTTTTCTGTGCAAACCATATGCCATTATTTCTCATCCTGCCAGTGATTAACACTGATAGTGGCCTGCTAGTGTCCAGCTCTGACCAGAGTTGCGTTCTGCACAGACTAATTGGGAGGAGTTTGTTGTCCTAAGCATCACTCTAGCAGCAGCACATCATTAGTCTGCCAGTGAGAGAGAGGCAGGCAGTAGGGTGTCAGATAGGAATGGCCCACGTTAAGACACCTTGCATTGAGCACAGACTGATGTGGTCAAGCCTAAGGCTTTCTACAGTTCAGAAGTGTGGTCATTTCTGTCGATGATTCACTCACTTTCCCATTCAATACTCTATTTACGCACGGCAACTATCATACTGCAGCACCAGCTCTTATCAGAACGCCTGATGACATCCGAGCGTCTAACTTAGCACCATGGAACTGTGTCGATGTTGATGAATAATTTAGTCCCAGATGCTCAACAGATTCCAACTGAATAATGAAGGTGTGTGGGCCTCTAAGACTGTGAGTTCAGCTCAGTGTATTGCCTGGCCCTCGCCCACACTCTTCCTACTGCTGGTCTACCAAGCTGTCAACATCATGGACTCACAGAAATGCAGAGACTTCAGCGATGGGGGAAAGACAATGAAATGGCATCACCACTATCACAGCTCAACTGTGGAATGAACATTGATGGATTTATTTAACAGGCATCATGTTCAAAACATCTTCATTCTCTAAGATATTTAATAATTAAATAAGAGTTCTGCTGCGGGAATTCAGTGACATGACAGATTGCCACTCAGAGTAGAACAGTGAAAGATATATATATATATATATATATATTCAGATATTCCCTGCTGTACCCTCACAGAGGAATCACAACAGATTCTATTTCTAAAATGTATATTGTATGTCTTATGCGCTGTTCTGTTTCCCTGTTTGTCTTACAGTTCGTTTGGTTCTTGTTCAGTTAGCTCTAGTTGGGCTCATTTTCTTTAGGCCTTTGAGACACGCTTGTGATAAATAAATGAACTTGAACTTCTGCAATTCTCAGCAAATGGAACAACAACGCATCAAAACAGGTATTGCAACAACAAAAAATCTACGCAATAAACCATACCTGCGCAGAAGTAGGGATGCTGGGGGTGCAGCAGCAGCTCCTATTGATCTCTTACTTTTTTGGTAGGGGTTTAATTTGATTCGCACACAAAACAGGTAGTGAGGCCGAGCTGTCTACCAGGTGTAGGTTGGCGTTCAACAGTTGTACACCTCTGTATTTATTTGACTACTGCCCCTTGTTGGTATGGTAGAAGGGAAGATGTAGATTGTTTGATTGTCTCGTTTGGTAAGAATGAATAGAGGAATTCTTACAAACATATTGTTGGAAACATTCTGGTAAATTACAGTTCTGAAAGTTCACCTTATAGATAAAAGTACATGTTTGTAGGATGTTAATGTAAAGAATGGTCAATATTTTAAGTTTATTAAATAAAATAAAGGTGCAGGTGGATCCCTGGACTTTGAAACTGTGGCTAGTCTACCAAACCTTTTTAGAATTGTATGGAGTTTATGGAGATATGTGGGATATAAGTGCTGGCCCATGCAACATTGCAGTTGGTAAGGTATGGATATATTAAGCTGTAGTATAAGGTTAAGAGACAGGACTTTATTAACAAATTAACAGGATTAACAAATGGGCATATTTTCCAAATAATTCCTATAGACTTCATCACTTTTTTACACACCAAATTAATTTGGTGAGTATTTTGACGTGAATATAATAAAACACGTTTAATGTGGTCATGTCATGTGATTAGAAGCTGCTTTGGCTCCTACTTGACGTCATATCCACACTCTGAAGTGTTCAGTAGTGCGGGAAGCAACAGACAATGGCTCAAAAGAGAATTTCAGATGTTTTCATCAATCCAAGCCAAAGTAAGAGGGAGACATCACTAATGTCATTAGCAGTGTTTCGGCTGGTCAGCCCACCCCTTGCACCTCTGCATCTGACAGGGACTGTCTGCATCGGAGGAACTAGCATCGAAGAGGGTCAAATAGAAGCTAACCTCCCGCTGAAGGCTTTGATTGAGGAGCCTCACCAGCCAGTGAATATTAGTTTTCCAGCGCAGCGGTTTGGAAACTTTTTGAAGCTCCTTCAAGACAAGTTGCTTTGCTAAATGGAAGTGGCTGCATTATATGGAGGACTGTGACAGCGCTGTGCAGCTGTGGAGAGAGGGTTTCATCCGAGAGGATAACGTGAGGCTGCATAACACCTTTGCCCAAGTTGTTTTTAGCTGCTGCAGTGCAGGACATTATGTCCTGTGTGCGTTATTTCTTGGGTACACAGCTGTGGTTGGCTGAGCGCATACTGTTTCAGCGTTGTTTGCGTTCAACTCAGTCTTTTGGTTTGTTGCAGGTCTAGGTTATTTGTTGGCAGAGGCCATATCTTGCTTACAAATAGTGTTTATTCATTGGTCATTCAGTATAGTCAGATTAGAAGTCAATGTATTTTAGTCCATTTCTCATTTTAATCTATGTCCGCTCTTGATGATTATGCATTTAATAACCACAAGCTGTGGTTGAATAGTTTTTAGCTTAATTGATTACAGCTTGCAAGGTACCAATGGATCGGACGACTTGTCTCAACGTGGGGGGAAATTCACAATATTCACAAAACATTCCCATGTGATTTCAGATAATCATATGCCTTTGTGCACCTCAGTAAAGTCACCAAATTGCACAGACTACCAGCGTTTGTGTTTAGAGGTAGTTGGACGTTAACGCAAACTCATTATTTGATGCCAAACATGCATATCGCCGACTGCTTTCATTGTCACACCCCCTATTACGCTGCCTATAGTCACGCAAATGCCTTCATTGCGCACCACAAAATAACCAAAGTTGGCAGAGGCGAGAAATATTAGCAACAGAAGAAACTGGCAATGCGCCAGCGCTGGGGCATAACACGGCTTACTGCCGGCACGTATATAGGGCCAACAGAGTGCAATTGGATAGATTGTATAATTTCAATTATTTTTAGTTATTTGTAAGAGTAGACATAGAAAGAATAGACAACTATCAAAAATATATATGGAATATACAGTATATAATACAAATTGCTAGTAATGTTCAGTTTTACAGCATACAATCTATACTGTAGTTAAATAAACGTATGATAAACAAAAATGGTCTCTCAGCAGCAATCCAGAATTGTGTGGTTTGAGCCACCTTCAGTTCAAAGAACAACAAAACATGAGATCACATAAAAACATCTAGTAATTACGTAAAGCCCTATAAAGCATATGAACAAGCTCATGACTGCAGAGGTAGCATGGTTTTTCAGACTGCCAGAAGACTCATGATGGCATTTCTCAAAGGCAATTATCTTTGAATAATTGGTATCTGTTGCGACTGCTTGTGTATGCATAACATAAAACAGGCCACGGTGGACAACTGTTTTCAGTTGCTAAGTTATGAGACGTCGTCCCTTTTGGGAGAAAGGCTTTGCTTTATTTGAAATGAAGCAGCTGTTGCTGCCCCAGGCGGAGTATCAGAGTAGCATTAAAAAAAGAATGGTCTGAGGCTCTCCATCTCCTCCCCTGGTGCCCACATGTTCCTGTCTTGCCATACATCTTCCTTGAGGGTTAAGTCACTACACCCCAGACACTAACAAGGTGCTAGAGGGCAACTTCACACACCTGATACAACTACAGTATACAGTATGGAAACATACTAGCAGGCATGCACACAGACTCACACCTCCTCTAATGCAACCAGTAATGACATTTGTGAAATATCCTTTACCATGTGTTTAATGGCCATCATAATGCCTATTAGGATAAGGATCAAACGTGTTGTTGCTCTCAGATTGCTTGCAAGGTGCGATGATATTTCAGTTACACATAAACAGTCTGGTGGATTCAGTCTGTCCAGAAAACAATTGTTTGTAAATGCAAACCAGCAGTGCCTTTCATTATTACTGACGCGTGTAAAGGTTCTTGGTGCCGTATCAGTTCGCAAATGAATTTCTCACGGTGGAAGTAAATCAGTCAAAGAAATTAATAGGGTGAACAGCAGCAGATGTAGATTCAGAACATGTAACTTAACACTTGTAGTGGAAAATAACCCTTTTGCTTTCTTTGGTTCACTTCTGAAATAACAACTTGGTCATATCATTATTTTCTCACAGAATGTATTAGCACATTGCGGCCTTGGAAGATAGGGAGTGAGCCTCGACCACACTGATAAGCATACATCTTGTGCAGTTGCTATTTCTGTATGCCAATTGCTTCTCTGACGATTTGCCATGATTCCAGCCCTGTAAAGGAGGGGCGCAAGTAAGACATCTCATCTCACTGGGGCCATTTGCTTAGATGCTCTATGTGGGATCCCTTCTGCAGGTTGTAATAAAACGCCTCCTGATCTCCAGTCCCAATGTTTGTCAAGTATCTTTTCCACCACACACGTCAGTAACGTTTTCAGCACCTACATGGACGCACGCACACAAAATCCCATCACAATAAAATACGAACAAAATCCCATGCAGCATTTCTCCAACTGAGTCAATACTCATCAGTTGCTTGTGTTGGTTCCTTTTCTCTCCATTCCATATTGTTTCATACTCTCTGTTTCTTGAGGGATTGAATCTACACTCACCTGTGTTTGTCATCATTTGTTTTGCTATAGCCTTGCTTTGGAGAAAAAACAAACAAAAAAACGATCCAAGTCCATTATAACCAGAGAGGCATGGGAATGAGACGTCGTTGGCAAGTCAATGAGAGGTCAATTGCTGGATCAGTGTACAGGGCCAGAAATGCTGCTGCACTGTCTGCAAAGTGCATTCGCCACCAATACAGTGCTAAAAGGAAAGGCCGCGTGAGAAAGTGACACAAGTGGCAGGCGGGGGGGATGACGCAGTGTGAAGTGTGAAGGTTTACAGTGCGTGTAGATGTGGGCGATGGGTCGTTACAGAGCCGCTTCGAAAAGTACACATGCCAATGCCCTCGTTAAAAAAGCCCCCTCTCGGGGACCCGAGACCACTGCTGTGCGAGGACTTCTTTAGATGTGGCTGCTTCATGGCGACGCGGCGCTGCTTTGTAGATGTGCCTCAAGTCCCCCTTAGGGACCCGTTCAACTCACTTCCTTATTTTCCAGGCACAGTCATCCACATGGCCTCCATGTAAACTCATCACCAAGCATAGTGTTTGATTCGGCAGAGGGGCCAAGTTAGCCAGTGACAATCTGTCCACACAGTCCGTATCCCAGTCAACGTCTGCGTCAAACTATTATCATGTCAAACACGGACTCATACAGAACCACGTGTAATTGGTGCCAAACTAGCCTTTGCAGTTGTCATTGACGGTGGTAGCCCACACTATTGCTTCATTCTTCCTCTCACACAGCTTTAAGACAAACACAGCCGTACTACAGACTGTATAATGAACAATTAATGAATTAAGAACAGTACTTTATCACAGGGGACAAATAAATAATGTGTAGGCTAGACAGATGAGTGACTGTAGCCGCGCACATAGATTTGCTGGATGCTTTCCGTTAGCTACACGCTCACTGCTGCTCTGAATTATACATTTGTAATAATATATGGCATTCATCAAACACAAACACCCTCCACCCACTATCTACGCCACCCTCTCGTTCTTTCATTTCACCGTTCTAGTCAATGCATAAAAACGGTTCCGTAGAAGCATATTACATGGTCTGCTTTGTCCCTCCATCTTATCCTTGCCTTCACACTTCTCAGATAAATGAAATCTGTCTGCAATGAAGCATTTTCCCCTATGGATGCCCTGCTATTTTTGTTATCTAAAATCGAATCTGGAGCTCAGAGCACGTCTGTAGCTCGCCTTCGTAGTAATCTGACCTGAGAGCAGAGAACTGCCCAAGAGGAATATCATACAAGGAGAAAATGGGGAGAGAGAAAGGAATAACAATTACTAGGGAATGGCGTCCGCAATCATGGTGCTCACTATCTAAATGCTAGGACAGAGACACTGGTCGTGTTGGGGGAATGGTCAGGCTATGCAGTTCTTCATGTTCACAGTCTTTTCCCTTTAAATCTAAAAACAGATGACTAATCTAAATGTGTGTTTGTGTGTGTGTTTGTTTGTGTGTGTGTGTTTAGGAGAGGAAGCGAAAGAGAGCGAGAGGGGGAGATATTAAGCTTGGCCACAAATCACTGTCTTCCTGACTTTACCTGCGCCTTGACATACAGTCCCAGTCCCTCATCAGGTGACAGGACCAAATTTGTCATCCTAATATAGATGCCATCACGGCTGAGATGAATGTACTCGGGCCTAATTCCCATATGTAACGTTTGCAAAAACATGACATGAGGAAAGAGGAAGGGCAGCTTTGTCCTAGAACAGCAGACCAGGTCGCCTGTAGCTCCCACAGAGCATCATCATAATCAGATTCCTGTCCTCTAGGTCTAAATGTGTCATTCACAAGGGGCCGAGCATGACCCCTGTAACGTAATCAGCTCTGCTCTCATTCAGCAGAAAGGAAACAAAAGGCACAGTAAATGGAACTCAGGTTTGAAATAGGAGAAACATTATCTATATAATCATAAGCTTACATCGGGCACTGTTTATTATTGGCCTGTTTAGATTCAAAAGGCCATCATGTGTCTTTGCAAATTAGACAGATGCAAATATATTTGTACTTATATATATCAAGATGTTGTCGTTTTAAAGCTCACTAGTATTCTTAACAGTATTTCTTCACTGTGTTGTCTTTCGAAATGAATGAAAGGCAGTTAATTGTACAATGGTCTTTTATTTTTAGTCAAGAACTATGAATTCTGTCATCATCAGCCTCAATTTGGGAATGTATTTGTGAGAACAATTAATGAATATTTTACATAGAGAAAGAATGTATTCTGAGAGGATGCATAAGCCAGTTTGTTGCAAATACAGTCTGCCAGCTTCTGAGGAAATATATATATATATATATATATTTAATGGAAATGGTAATATGTCATCAAACCTCATTGAACAGTTGGCACAAAACTGTTATAAAGATAACATATTACCCAACTGATCACATAATCTTGCAGGTGGGAGTGCTGTGCCACACCATTTCCTTTCTGTACAAATCACAACAGCAAATGTCCTGAGAGACAACAATATAGTCTATGAAACAAGCTGTAAAGCCGTCAGTGTCAATATCTCCTCCACACAAAAACACTTCATAAAACAACAGAGACAACATTCACACTGCGGAGGTTTCATTCTTGTCATCCAAACAGACTTAGTGACAATCTGCAGTCCTCTGTAATGCTGCCAGAAGTGTTATGCTGGTGACTTGAAATCAAAGACACTTCTGTGTCAAGACTGTCCTGAAAACAATTGTAACCTGGGTTACACTAACTATATAAGCAAACCTTGAAAACATAAAGTGATCCACCAAAGGCCAGTGAGCTGTTTAAGGCGTCAACTCATGAGGCGTCTCATTTGGCTAAGGTGCAGACCACGTAACCTGTGACGTTCTGGGTTTGAATCCGACCCGGGAGCTTTGTTGCACTCGAGTCTCTTCCCACTGCCAACTATCAAAGAAATACCCAAAAAAAGTCTGCAAATCTACAATGGCATGTACATGTATTCACCTCTACCAAGGTGGGCTGGCTGAGTGAGTCACATGTGTCTACGGCGCACAGTGTTGAAGGGCAGTTTCCATAATGGCCCCTGATGAGGCTGAGATGATGGATATGGTGTGTCGCTGGGAGTGAACGCCTCGGGCCTGGGGCCACGGCAGGTCTACGGCGTTACTTCCATTGCCATCTGTCAGCACTGGGTGGGCACGGCCCATGACCAGGCCTGGGGCATTACACTCCCGGGCCGTCTACAACAACACACGCCTCACTTCAGGGTTGGAGGCTAGCAAGACACACAGTGCTGCGGAGGAGCGTTGTCCATCTACATATCCCGAGCTGTTATATTATCTGTTGTGGCTTTTCTGTTCGTTGGAGAACTTGACCCTGGGTAGATGCTGACACCAGGTGTTTTCGAACGAGGAAGACAAATGATAAATATACTAAAACCTGGAAAATAAATCAATAGCGTGCCCGTCATTGACCCTTAAAGCCTTTGGGTGACCACCACGCTGATCTAAGGGATCCTTTTGTAGCATCTTGGTCAGACCCATACATCTGCATTGCAGGGGGAAATCTTATCCTGAGGATGTTTACTTCCTGTGAATAATTGAACGTATCGCAACCACATAGGCTGCTGACGTGCAGACTGAACACCGCAGTAAGTTTGCAAGAGAAACAGTTTATAAGTTGCATATGAGGTAATACACATAAACATTGTTGGGCTTAATATCCTGGATGAGGTAAGACTGATCAAACATGACTGAACCCTTGTCTATAATCTTTCCCCCTGTTCATCTGTAACATTGTGTGTTTCCTTAATAACCTCTCAGCTTGCTTTGCGTGTGTCTCTCATTTTTAATTAGTGAGTGCACAGAGAGGTAGAAATTATTAAAAAAGTGCTTTTCATCTGACAATGAGATGTGCCTTAAGATGAGCTGAGGAGAATTGTTCCACTTGGTTAGCAATGTGACAAACAATTCCTATTAATACAAAAGGAAAGCGGACTGGAAAAATTACAATCAACCCTGCAAATCAGTAATTTCCCATTTAGCTCTGCCCAATGCCGAAATATCAATGTTATGAAGTTGGTTCTGACAATGTGTAGACCCAACAAAATAAACTACCCACTTAAAGCCACCCATGTCTCATACGTGTCTGTATTGTTTATTTGAAAACAGCTATAAGACGGCTGTCTAGGGCTAATCTGTCAGAGCTCTCTAACAAAGGAAGTTGTGCAGACGTGGATTGCTCAAAAGGGCCCCTCCGTATCAGGAAGATGTCCCTAATATTTTGTACATTCAGTGTTCATGAGGCCTTCTATGGGCTCATGCCACTTTTCCATGACAGTTCCCTTCTACCACTGCGGTGAGAGAGGCATGCACATGAGACACGACTACATGATACCAGCACAAACACAGTAAACTGATCCCAAAACACACGATAAATAAATAAAGTAAACCTACATTTGAGCATAATGAGCAGTAGCTTCACTTTTTACGGTTAATTATTAAAGATACAGTTCTGTCAAATATGCCACGCTTTCTTGTTGACGGCTTGCATTTTTCCATTGCGTTACTTGACAAGAAAAGTCTTTCTGACTGACTGAATGTATGCCTGTCAATTAGACCCGACAGTATATCATTGTAAAGGGTCTGTTGCTTAGTAACTCAGTAACGGAAGGCAAATGATAACCATCTTGCTGTGAAATTGATTGCTCCTGTAAAATAACAAACATAAACAGGTTAGGCAATGGAAAGGGTGGAGTCACCATTTATGTAGGTTTGTAGTGTACAATAGGAACTATAGTGCTAGTGAAAAGTCTGTTTTAGGGTTGATTTTCTCTTTAAGATTAAAGGGCAAAAGCTACCTTTTGTTTGTGTTGATTGTGGCTTTTGACCTAAATCAACCCCTTTCAAGCGCAGATATCATGCATCTCATACGAAATGATGTCTGAATCAAGAACATATTGGGACACACCTATCAATTGTGGGTAACTGCACTGTATGTGTACAGCTGCCTGAGGAGTGCTTAATACCGAAGATAAGTCTCAGGTATGAACACTGATGCATGCAGGATTAGTTTTAAATCTATGCTGTGCAGACTTATTGCAGCCTTAGCTTGTAAAACAATAATCCCTACCAGTATCGAGGTAATCATAGCAATGCCTGAAGGTAGCACTAGATGCAATAAAGAGACATAGTGAATGAATGGTTATAAAGGGACAGAAGTGGCAGACTGAGCAGTAATGTCGTACTGAGATGCAGACAATGATTCACTACAAGATTACCGTGACACCAAGTTTATCACAGTATGTTTGTAACAGTCAGTGAGGGAGGCTCGGACATACCCATGCACTGAAGGTGTAGCAGTGCAGCATGGCAAATCTCTGTTTATCCCTGTTAATCACAGGGAGGCCAAGGTTCTCCCTCGTCTTAGGGACCAAGACAAAGAGTCACTACATGCCAATTCAGCCGGAACTGAACCATCTGCTGCGAGTGGAAATGAAATGGCCCATACAATGTCTTTAGGATGTTCCTCCCCCGTAGGTAAGGCCGTTACACAAGCCTCACCTGGGGTTAACTCAGACATAGTGGGACTAATTGGCTGTTTGGCTGTGCGCACGTCTGTGACACGGCGGGGGTTTATTCTCACTGGGAACAGACTGTGATCTGCATCTCATGAGTTTCCATCAGCAACAATCTCAGAAATGGATAAAGCACTGGTCAAAAAGAGCACAGAAACCCTGTCAGCTACTGGGTTAGGTTGTGCATGGAAAAAAATATTTACTAAAGCACATTATTCACTATCAAGGACGAGAAATGAACTAGTAATTGGAACTATTTAGTAATAGTATTGTTACAATGCATTTCAGAATATTGCTGATTGTTAAACAGCAGGGAAGAGAGCGAAATACAGTCAATGTGATTATAGCTACAGCATGTTGTAGTATGTATGTATATCGTTTTTAATGACCAATTGTGTTGTAGTTTTCAAGTAGTTAGTTGAAGGGAAAATACAAACACTGATAACAGGCCCAGTGATTAGCATTTAAATGTGTTGTGGAGCAAACAAAACTATTTATACGGTGTGTAAATACAATCATTGGGAGTACATCTTCTCATAAACTCTATGTACTATTCCATTCCCATCAGGCTGCATTATTGGAACATTACTATTCTACAGTATATACTGAAGATGGTCAAGATACAAATATATATGTCCCATATATGGGACATATATATTTGTATCTTGACCATCTTCAGTTCTAGTATGCTCCTTTTATATTATGTCCTGTAATTCAGTGGCTCCTACCTGTCTCGACCTGATGTAGCCAATACTACAGGTAGTTTGGGAGGACCTGTCTGTAGCCAGGACTGGTGGTGGATAGCTGCCCCAGATTATGACCACGTGTGAGGTTTATATATGTGCGCTGGCCAGGATTGATAATACAGAGCAATGCAGGTGAGGATCCATCACTGTCAAGAGCTCTCAATGGATCTACTGGATAGCAATCTATCCTCTTTTCAGCTGGGAGGCTAAGCAGCCACATAGGGTGCTATCTCTCATCCTTGAGTGGTTTTGATTCAACATAATCTGGTATTAAATTCCACCTTTCACCGTCTTGCCATGTTCCTTCTTTGTGTCCACCAACACTTCAAAGACAACTACAAACATGTTACCGGATCTGGTTGAGGACCTTTCCTGCTCTTCCCTGTTATGGTCATTTCAGCAAAGACAACCTCAAGTGGACGGACAGATTAACAAGAGCTTGATCACCTGCTTTGTGCTTAAAGTGCCTGACCACTGGCATCTCGTGCTGCCATTAGTCACGTGTGAGCTGGCAGTTCGGAATATTTATTTAAAGGGGAGCAAATTACTCGAGCAGAGATATCTCACATGTGTCGGCACTTAGCAACACACAAAACAATATTTAATTTGTGTGTGAATACAAAATGCCTGCGGACTAATTTCTCCCACCTCAAAAAGACCCGAGACTTTAGGTCCAAATCATATCAATGGACAAGGGAAATGAGGAGCATTCCTTGGTGTGCGCAGCTACGCCATTGGTTGCAAAGGCAGACACAAGTACATTAAGGTTTAATTGGATGAGACCAGGCACTGCTACAGGGAGCAGACACTTCATTAAAGCAGTCAGGTCCAAACAGTTGGCTGCCTCCCCCACTGAGGGCAGGAAATACACAGCTAAAACAGCCACTACAGAGAAGAGCCAGGAGTAGATAAGATATGATCAAAATAAAGCAAACATCAGTGCCAGCTAGGTCTCCCCAATATTAACTAGCTCTGTATTTGAGTGGGTTGTATGTGCTGGAGTTGAATCAAGCCAATCATCCCTTCAGCATGAGGACAATTCTAATCACTACTACAACAACAATTCTGAGTCATCAACTTTTTTCCCATGGTGCATTTCTTTCTTGATTACAGAAGTGAGTTCTAAGATGACAATATCCATATCCCTATCCGGTGGTTTGAAAAGAATGACAATAATGTTAATCATAAGCCAAGGCCTATTCAGTAAAACAATACTGTATATAATCACAATCGAGCATTTATAGAGGACTCTGGGATGGCAACCGAGAATTAGCCTCGTGAAACCAGACGGACTAGATCCGTCTGGCCCATTCGAGATCCGTCTGGCCCATTCGAGATCCGTCTGGCCTATCCGAGCTGCCAAACAGCGCTATGGGGCGGGTTAGTTGATGACGAAGAAAGGAGAGCGCCGATGAATATCGAAGACAACAATGGCAGCTCTCGAGGATAGTTTAATCGATTTTTTAATCGCTTTGGAATCAGTTTTGTCTGAAATGGACAACATAAAATCCTTAAAACAGGAACAGAAATCAGCTCGGAAGGCTTTTCCTGATGCTTTAGCCTTTCTTCTGACTGGATTCTGCAAGAGCTTGATTGATCAGTTAGCTCTGTTTGTCGCCAAGAACATTTCCCCGGTCAAGAACCCCGTTTTCATTGGTGTTTAGCCATTGATTGCTCTCATGGAGGAGCAGATCAGTGACTCTACGAAGCTGGGGATCGCAGCGATGCAGATTGGTGTCCACAGCGATTCTGACATCTTTCATGGATATATTATAACGCTAAATGTTATCTGCAGCTAACCTAATAACCCATGTATATAGTACGTAAACATAAGAAATCGCTGATAGACGACATAGGTGCCAGTTATCAGCTGTGCATGTCAACAAACATGTAGATGCAGCACCCATTGATTGTGTCACATTCACACAGTTCGCTAACCTGATTGGGTGAAGCTTCGTTCGCTGAACACAAAGCCGCGCCCCTAGCCGAAGCGGGACAGAGCACAAGAATACAAATGGTTCCACCAGGCCACGCGAGAATGCAGACTCTGAAAGATGAAAGACTAGGGGCCATTGCATGCTCATAAGCATACTGATGATTATTCGATCAAGTTCCGTTTCATTCAGTATTCTGTCACCATTACAATCCCGCGGTCATTAGTTGACTGAAGATCTATTAATGAGTGACAATGAAGGCGTTAGGCACTTCCAACAGATGAGCTCCAATAAGAGTTAATGATTCCTCTGTGTTGATCAGCTAACAGCCAAGTGCCTGGGTCATCACCACTAAATGTTCTCATATCCGAATACATCGATTTTCCTCATTATTTCTTGATGCTTTGACAGCCTGATCAACATTCGCCTGAGCAACAATTGAACTGAGCCTCAATGGGAAGAGCCTAACACTGACGTCACCAGGGTTAGACCTTTACATTCCGCCGGGGCCACCCATACTGAACATGTCCATACTTAGTAATGGCAGGCTCTTTGGATATAAACGCATTCACTAAATTGCAGAGGGGGTGAAAGAACAGCTGGACAATGATTACGATGCAGACTATTCAAGGGAAGGGACAGTGAGCGCACGTCTCCTTTTGCAGAGGCCAGACTTCCGAAGTGTGGCGACCTAGTGAGGCCGCTCTCTATGGGAAAGTAGTCACATAGAGCCAAACTGAACACATTCACACCCTCGACTGCACATATAGTTCCCACGCCTCATTCATCTCTCCATCTACTGTTCACCCGCCGAACAGCTCTTTAGTCCATCGTCCTTCTTCTGTCTGGATGTATTAGATAACACCTTCGCTTCGACTATTCTCTTGTTGCCCGCTCTTTAAATGTGTGTTGGTAACAGAATTATTTCTCTCTAGATGAATAGACCTGAACAAGAAGGGCATCCATCTTATCGAGCCTGTTCCTTTCTGCCAATCTCTTTCTGTAGTTTGTGTAGCAATTTATAACAGTGCAGGGGTATAATTACAGCCTATTGTCTGATATTTCGCCTGCATTACATTCTCTCGCTACGGTTCAGGAACCATGCTGAGTCTCAGAGAAAACCATTCCATTGGATCAATATTTATGATTGTAATATTCGTCAGCATCTCCATCGCCTTACACAAACCGTTATGATGGTCTCAGTTCAGCGAGAGAGAGGTATAGTCCTGTAAACTGGGGTCTTTGCTATGTCGTTTTGAGCACTGGATGCAAATAAACATGGGAGTTTGCCATTTGTTATTGTAAGCTATTGGTTGAAGTTTCTGTTTTTAGTATTCTGGATTTGAAAGAGGACCTTGACATTTTGTGGTGCTTTGAATATGATTCACCTTTTTGAGCTGAAAAGATCTAAGTAAGAGAAAATGTGGCATTCACTGGTTTCACAGATACATCTGAGATAAAGCCTATGTGTAATAGAATATTTAAGTGGCCTTAAAAACATGGTTTCATTACTTCTGGATACTGGACTCTATGGCTTATGTAATCTAGGCAGCATTAGACTCAGCATTGAGGCATATATCCTCAAAACCAGGACTGAGACATGCATGTATTTAGTTTTGTTTCAGTGGAACTGCAAAAAGAGAAAACACAAGACATTAAACATTCGATGTCAAAAAGGCATTCAACACAAATCATTTTGATTGTGTCTATATTTTTAATATGAAGTTAAACCTGCCCCCCTCATTTAGTTCTGCAGAAGATCTAAACTTCCTTTACCCAATCCGATGAATCCTAAATAAATTAAATCAAGGGTGATTTTAAACTGTCGGTAAAAGCTGATTAAACTCCGAATAAATGGTCATTTTAGTCTATGCTTAATTTATGCAACTATCTATGCTTGCCCGTGCAACCGGCCCATAGTGTCATCATTTAAGATTCTGTTTCATATTAGTTCCCTATGTATCCTCCCCGCACCAAAATCACTTAGTATCTTCAATATAACTGATCTTTTCTATGAACACTAAACCATTTAAAAAGAAATAACCTCAATCACGCACTGTTTTTTCAGGTGTATGTTATATTCTGGGTTCGTATCAGCTAATTCCCAAAGCAATAACATCTGCCTCACTTGTGATCAAGCGTTACTCAAGAGTTTCACTCAAACCTGTGCTCCTTCACCCAAGGGCATAATGTCCATTGCCCATCAGTTTGCAAAGAAAGCAATTCAGTGTTAAATCTTGCACAACCATCTATTTGGTCAAACATGCTATTTCAGAATGGCTTTGAATCTATTTAAGTACATGCGTCTTAGTTTTCGCTGACCTTCACTCCTTTTATTTTTTTGTTTAAGTGCACTTGGTACAGTCAGTCTGACTATTCTCGGTCATGATATAAAATAAACACTGAATCCATTTATCTATCTTAGCGACATAAATGAGCCATCTTATGTTCAGTGAACAGGTACTCTTACATCTTATTGAAGTTCTGTCAGCATGTTCGTTGCAAGCTAATTCCCAATGCCATGATATCAATACCAATAAACTAAGTCGCAGTGGTTTTGAAATTCAAAACTGCTACATGGAAAGGTCCTCCGATTAATTTACCCTGTAACGTGAATATTATTGAACTTGATTCATGTTTACATTTTGAAAATTGATATTATTGTTATCTGCAGTGCTGTCATTGCAGTATGTTGATATTGCTCCTGCATAGCACTTACACTAGGTTTAGGATATTCTTATCGGGGCAATCCGTAATATAAATCTAGCCCTCATGCACAGTAAGACACACTGGATCAAAGCCTCTACAAAATGGTTTACAGCTGAAGTTTTTAATGTAAAATTGCATCACTGCTGCTGTATTGTCCCTGTTTTCAGAGGAATTTGGTTCTCTTTTCAGCTGCTGGAATGTATAAAGGATGGTGTCATTGCCATTAATTTCACTCGATAGGATACACATTTTGTGTTACAATGTTTAGTTATACTTTGTGACATTTGAGAAGCAATATGCTGCTAATGCAGGACAGATAAAGATGATGGAGGACCTCTATGATGGCTATCACTCTAACACACACACCACTGTGCCACATCTGATTGCAGAGGGAGATGCTGGACAGCTTGTGGTGGCGTCCCCTCGGTGGAACAACGGAATGACTTCCCTTCAGCTTTTAGGTCAGAAGACTCAAGGACAATTAGAAATAAGTGACGAAGTAAAGCAATGCATACCAATGCACTACTTGAGAGCATACAGAGGGGAAATGTATTACATTATTATGTGCTTGACTCCATGCAGTAGTACGGTGTCCATAATCGTTCCTCAGACTAAACGGCCTCGTTCCTCAGACGAAACGGCATCAGACGAAACGGCCTCAGGTATCATACACAACCTAAAACTGACGTGTAGGATGAGAAGAGTTGTGATTTTCTTACCTGCTGAGGCTCTCGTGGTGTAGTCTGCTTGACTCGCCTTCCGGATGCGGTGGTGGTGGTGATCTCCATGATGGATGTGGAGGTCTCTGAGCGATTGGCTGTAGCACTCGACTGTGGCGTAATTGAGGAGGGCGACTCCCCCACCAGCCGCACACTGCCCTGGATTCTAATGTTGGGATCCCCCTCCACAGCCATGTTGAACACCTTCAACCCATTATAGTAGAGGCCCGAAAGCTGGCCCTGAAAGGATCGACTCCGGTCTCGCTCCCAGCCCCCAATCTGTATAGTGGTTTGGCTGTTGAAGATTGTAAGCTGCCGCCCTGTGGGAAAACAATGTTACATATATACGAGATTGTTGAACTGCGGACTCAGCCGCTTTTACTTAACAGGAAAGCAAAAAATAAAAATAAAGACAGAAAGACAGATTATTTGCCCAGTGGCTAATGAGACCAATAAATTACCGGTTACTAGAGGCAACCCCTGGTAATTTATTGCACTTATAATGATGGGATGCCTATGAAAAGCAGATTCAACAAAATATATAAAAGAAAAAAAGACAAGGAAATCAATGCAGCTTTGCTAAAAGGGCAATCAAGTAAAAAAAAACTAGAAAAAAAACATTAAAATGAATTTGTGCTCTCACTTCCAAAGATCTTGGATAAACTAGTATAAATTGACAATTTGCCTGGAACATATTGCTTTGGAAGACAGGGTTAGATAAATCACCAAAAATCATATATTTCAAATATGATTTGCTTACAATAAAAAGCAAACAAACAAATACAAAATAAAGAGGAAGAAAACCCCCACAGTGGTAGCCATTGTAGGAGTCCATAAACCGCGCATCTTTCCTGCATTAGTACTTTGGGATATCAAAACACTTCCTCTTGGGGTGCAGCAATATCGCACCAAGTGCAGCAAGCATGGAAAAAGTTGACTTCTAAAATGGCTACTGGCTGTTTGAGGATTGGGTTTCCCTTGTATAAATTATTACAGCAAGCAGGACACACTTCAGGGAATTTTAAAATATTCATCCTTTTTAGCAAGAGCAACCAAAGAAAATTCAACTTAGAATTGATATGGTTGGGTAAATGAAAAACAAAACATTTCATGACATCACTGTCATTAAAGGGAAACACAGAAACAAAAGAACACAAAAATGACAGGGCTCATTTCACATTTTAAGTGAAAAATATGAATTAGTTATTGAACTATAAAAAGAAAGCATGCACTCAAAGTTTGTTTTATGATACAGTTCCTTGATCTAATTCCCTATACATATTTACAATGTCTGTTAAAGGGACTCAAAATTCTGATGCCAATTGGTATTGCACTCTATTTATCATTGCTAGTAGTTTAATCATAATAGATCAAATGATGAACACTTAAATAAGAACATACAAGTATACTGTATATGTGTTTCAAACAACACACAAAATGGCAACTAGTGAATGATTAAACTGGATCTTTTAAATGTATCATTTAGATGTTTACTGTAAAATGCTACAATAATTTATAGACATTTTAACAGTGTTGATATTATTTCAGGAAGTGGATTTAGAGTTATAATTACAGTCCCTTTAACCTTAATTTGACAGGAAACACGTATTAAAACAGCTGACATCTATAAAATAAATACATTATTCTGAAAAGTATGCAATACTACAATCTAAATTTAACTGTTCAAATCATTTAGTTTTTTAGTTTAACTGAACCATTTATTTTTAGGTTAATTATTTACAAAGTATTGGTACACCTTGGTTATGATCTAATTATTTTATTTGAAATTTTAATCAATGATTTTACCTTTGTCGAGTAGCCATTCGTCAACTACTCGACCAAGTCGATATGGGATTCGCTGTCTAGCAATCGCCAGGCGTTCGTTATCATTGTTGCCTTTAAAGTTTAAAGAGACATTTCATTGGTTACAATCTGTAAGGTCAAAGGTTAAATGTTCATACTTAATGCTGGAGCTATACAACTGCAAACTTTTTATTGTAAGTTTTAGATATTTAAAAAACAATACTTCCTAAAACATTATTTGAACAATCATTTTATTTTATTTTAGCCAACAAATTATTCCTATATTAATTATAAACTAGCACGCAAATGTTTCATCTGGGTTAATCTATATTATAAACCAAACCAAATCACAAATTTATACATTTCCATAACATAAACTTTACCAAAGGATTTCCAATCCATTCTTCTTTTCCCTCTATCTTTTTAACTGGCTTTTAAACTAGTTATATACATTTTCAATGGGAACATCATTTAAATGTATTGTTGAATCAACCTTTTATGGTTTAAAGGAGAAGACAATTTAGCTGTAACATATTACAAATGCCCACCCCATTTATAAATAGCCTAAATGACAAAGAAATTATAAGCTAATTGCAATACAACAATTCACATACTATACATTCAGAGCATCTGTTCATATAGCACAGTGGTGCACATATAGTACTTGAAATCATCATTTAATGAAACAGGGCTTTGACAAAAGCTATGAGTCTAAAAGAAGAGAGTCATGAGTTTGTGCATATGCTAAAATTGTCAGTAGAATGAAAAAAACATGTTTTAATGGCATCAAACTCTGTGGCAAAGGACTGTTCCAACAGTATACAGAGAATAAGCCAAAGGAATAACTTTGGTGAGAGAGAAAGAGCAGCTAAAAAAAGAAGAAGAAAAAACTCTACTCCAAGATTGGAGGGGCACTTTGGCATTGATGAGGCCAAACTCTGCATCGCCCTTTTTTCAAGGCCAATAACCTCTCCAGAAGAGAAGACTTTAAGCTCCGTGGCACTGTTTCTGAGTGCTTTTCCCCTGGTATTGTCTGCAGAGATTGAATTCAGTCAGCTGCATTCTTCCGGCAGATTGACAATGTTTTGT
Source organism: Acanthochaenus luetkenii (assembly GCA_900312575.1). Classification (NCBI taxonomy): domain Eukaryota; kingdom Metazoa; phylum Chordata; class Actinopteri; order Beryciformes; family Stephanoberycidae; genus Acanthochaenus; species Acanthochaenus luetkenii. The sequence continues at coordinate 40,777 of OMOT01052522.1, forward strand.
CCCATCAACTACGTATATTAATTCTGTTCTGGCAGATAAAAGATCCGGTGGCTAACAATGATTTGGTGGAGAGTAGGAAAGGATCGTGGAGATATGAAGGGAAGCAGGTAATCCTGTAACTCAGATGCGCATTGGGTCTGATGAAAGGTCTTAGTGGTAAGAAGACGCATATAAAGATATTTTTTAATCGCATCAGCTTGAATTACTGTAGAGGATGAGGTATACACAAAGGGGTGTAAAGCTTGTCTACACAGCTCATGGAATTTGATTGCAGTTGATTGTGCCAGGTTGGAGCACAAAGCTTGAGGAAAAGATTTAGTGGAACACATCGCCCCTCAACACTGATATGGAAAGATCTATTTTGGCATTACGATACTATCTGATATAGCCGCACAGGGATGTGCACTTGCTTTAGAT
>OMOT01052527.1:0-21140 GCA_900312575.1 Acanthochaenus luetkenii
GACATGATTTGGGGACAGTCTATCGAAGTTAAACAGTTGGCGAAATTAGTTTGTGATGGGAAGGTCACTGGTGCGAATTCCCATACCAGTCACACACTCCGCTCCCCCAACAACCACCATCAAAGTGCCCTTGAGCAAGGCACTTAACCCCACACTGTTGGCACCCATCCGGAGATATACTCTTTGACACTTGAACCCGTTTGAGTTACGCACGCGTCTCTAAAGTGCTGGGGCGCTCCCGGGTGTTTAGTCATCCTACTCCTCCGGGCTGCTGCGTAACCCATGCGTCTTATTTAAGGGCAGGTTTATTCAAAGCCTATTGATTCTTACACAACCTTGAATTAATTGCCGAACATGAATTTTTCATGACGCCAGCCCTCGTGCTCAGAGCATCAGGTCGAAGACGATACTCCAGTCTTAATACCTGCACTTTCCTCAGATTACACCGTGGAGGAAAGGCCCTCTGAGATGCTGCTTATTCAGGAGCTGGAGAGCGGCAGGCCGAAGCCCCTGGTCTTTGTCCTCAATGCCAACCTACTTGCCATGGTCAAGTTGGTCAATTGTAAGTAGTTTGTTTTCACGCAAATGGCATACATATAGAAAGCTACGCATTACATTACCAACTGTACAAAATGTCAAATCTTACTGTGCAGTGTAGTGGTTGTATCGTGAGGTTTAGGGTTCACCTGCGAACCTAAAAATAAATTCACGTTACCTAGAAAATGACAAAAAGGAGCTTGTGTTAAACATTTTTCAACATTTCTTCCCCGCGCTCCTGTCGTATCAGTTTAGTACATATGCTCTTTGGGGGAAACAGTCAGCGTAGACCCTGAGGTTGTGCCTTGATTGTGTGACAGATGTAAACAGGAAGTGCTGGTGCGTGACGTCGAAGGGAATGCATGCAGTGGGCCAGGTGGAGGTGGTGGTGCTGCTGCAGTGCCTGCCTGAAGAGAAAAGCTTCCCCAAAGACATTTTCAGCCACTTCGTCCAGCTGTACCGGGACGCCCTCGCAGGTCAGACCCACACTCAGTAAGGTGCTGTAAGTGCAATGATTCCCAGCTGCTTTGACACTGGGACCAAGTAGTGACGCCACGAAGTGGTGACCTGACGCATCGGGTAAGACGATATACCCCGATCCCGCTCCTTTGTCTGTCACCCTTTCAAAACGTCTCGCTGACCCACTTTTGAACAACACCGCTTCAGTGCACCGACTGTCATCTCTTTCAAACTCTTCCCCCCCCCATGATTACAGCCCTCCTCCTTCCTCTGTGTTTCTGCAGGGAAGGTGGTGACCCACCTGGCCCTGTCCCTCTTCAGCGGTAGCTTCCTGGGCAGTGAGGAGCATGCAGGCTTCCTGTATGTACGCTCCACTCTCCAGTCCCTGCAAGGTGTACCTCTGCCAAACCAGCCCTACCTCTTCAGCCTGCTGGTCCACAGAGCAGAGGTGGCCTGGGCCAAAGCCTTCCCCCTGCGCCTCATGCTGCGACTGGGGGCCGAGTACAGATGTAAGCCAGGCCACCGCGTGTGGGGTGGGATTGCTGACCGTCTCAATTGCTCATGACGCCTGTGTGACATCTGTATGTATACGTTTGATTTTGTGCGCGTGGACGTGCAGTGTCAAATGACGTCTCCCGTCTTCTTTCGCTCTCTCCAGTTTACCCATGTCCTCTGTACAGCGTGCGCTTTAGGAAGGCCTTGTTCGGAGAGACAGGCCACACCATAATGAGACTGCTGGTGGTGAGTATGACACGTTTTTCAGTCTTAACCACACCAAACGTCCCTTCGCTAACGTTGACCTGTTCCTCCCATCTTGACCGCAGGACTTTAGGAATTACCGCTACAGTCTACCCATGGTGCCGGGGCTCACTGTGGATCTGGAGGCTCAGAGGACCTGCATAAAGATACCAACAAACAGCTATAACGAGGTGGGACTCCGCCTTCAAAAGAGTGCAGAGTTGCTGCCGTGTTTGTTTCCTCAATCATCATCCTCCTCCCCCCCTCTTCAGCTGATGAAGGCTTTGAATAAGTCCAACGAGCATGTGCTGGCCATGGGGGCGTGTTTCAACGAGGCCGCAGACTCCCACCTCATCTGTGTGCAAGGAGATGACGGCCAGTACCAGACCCAAGCCATCAGCATCCACAATCAGCCGCGCAAAGGTGGGGCATAACGGGAACCTCCACAAGACATCAGAGTCTGGACTTGATGTCACGTAATCAAGCAGTAATCGAGTCCTGATTATTTATCTCGCCCGTTGAATAATGTTTTATGTTTGTTTGAATTACAAACCAAGGAATGGTGGAAGTTATTAAATGTAGCTAGCGGCCCACGGTGGTGCACTTCCCCTTATTTGCCACTGGATGGCACTGTTAGGTAGATTTTGTTCTTGATCGTAAACCGTAAAGATCTCTGATGATGTTTTGCTTTTTTGTTCCAGTCACTGGATCATGCTTTTTTGTATTCAGCAGTGCGCTGAAGGCTTCTGCAGGATACCTAGCCAAGTCCAGCATTGTGGAAGGTAGGATGTCCACTCAGAGGGGAGTCGGGGTGACCTTGACATTTACCTGCTCACTTGCAGGAATTGTATGTGGTGGAAGTTAACATCCCTCCCTAAAAAAACGTCTTTATTCAGAATGTGTTGATCTTTGTGCGTGTGTGTCTGTGTACATTTTAACGGACTGTTTGTGTAAGCGTGTGTACGTGTTTCTGCATGTCAGAGTGTGTGTCTCCCTGTTAGTGTCTGTGTGTGTGTTTCTCCTGTATCGCTGTCCCTCTCCCCAGATGGGCTAATGGTGCAGATCACCGTGGAAACCATGGCAGAGCTCCGCCGGTCGCTACGGGAGATGAAAGACTACACCGTCACCTGTGGACGGCTTGACCAATCAAACAGCCAGGAACACGTTCATGTCCAATGGCTGGAGGAGAAATGCACTGTGAACAAGGGGTGAGCGTATCCGCCTGGTGTGAAGTACATGTGGCGGCTTTAGAGGGAAGCTTTTGTGCTCAAACAAACCGAACAATAGACCAGTCGCATGCAAAAGTAGTTTTAATACCAACCAAACACGACAGCAGCTGCTTTCACGGATTAGCACCTTCAACCAGGGAAGAAGGAACTAATTGGTGAAGTTAGATGGTGCAGTGTTCGGTTGGAATGAAAACTCGTATACTCCTCCATGGCACAGGGACTGGACATCGCTCATAGTGCTTCAATTCGTTCTGGGACTTCTTTCTTACTGATGTAGTAAATTGTTGGCACATGTCATTTGCATTTCACCAGATCTAACCTTGGCTTCGTGTTGCCCCCAGAATCATCAGCCCCATCGATGGGAAATCCATGGAGTCCATCAGCAGTACGAAGATGTTCCAGAAGTCTGAGTACAAGGAAAATGGGAAGATCATCCGCTGGACAGAGGCAGGCCTAATGATCTCCAAGTAATGACGCTAGAAGTCCGTTTGAAACCGTGTTCTTACTTTAGATTTGTGTGTGTGTGTGTATCATGCAGGTGTTCTTCCTGCAGAGGGCGGATCGTCCTAAAGGAGGAGTGACCGACTCTGCCGAGCACAACCGGCTAACGGAGCGGATTGCTCGGGCCTTTTGCTTGGCACTGTGCCCACACCTCAAACTGCTGAAAGAGGATGGGATGGCCAAACTGGGGCTGCGTGTCACTTTCGACTCTCAACAGGTCAGGAGGGTATAAGACGATAATTATTTTCCTTGCACGTTTTATTTCTTTGTTATATTTTCAAATAATATTTTCATTTAAAGGGAGTAGCCATTGAATTGGTGGGGTGGCTCTCCCTGCGTTAATGAGCAGCTAGCCCTTAAAGAACGTCATGGGTTTGTCCCATCATGGCCTAAATGCTGTTTCAGAGCCAAACATTAAATAGTCAGGGGAAATCCTTAATCCTTGTAATTTTGGGGCATATAAATAGTCAGATGTTGAATATCGGCACAAAATATTGGCTATTGGCAGCTTCAATCCCCAAATATTGGAACCGGCCTTCCAAAGCCCATGTCGGCCGAACCCTATTGGGGAGAATATGCTGCATTGGAATCACGTCATAGTTATAAAGGTTATAGCATAGTATGATTATCTGCAACTAATTAGTGGGGTGTTTCTTATTTCAGGTGGGATTTGTGGCTGGGAGCAACGGGCAGCCACTCCCAGCCCAGTACCTCAATGCCCTGGATAGCGTACTGATCCCCGTCATCCACAGCAGGGGGCGCAAGAGGAGCGATGAGCCCATCGTGATGGAGCTGACCTTTTACATCCTGGAGAACATTTCTTAAGAGCAGGGCCTCCATTATTTCATCTCTTCAACCCTGACCACCTCCGGCACTTCTCATTAGTGCTGCCGTGGGTTTCGGAGCAACAACATGGCTCATTCGAAGGGCGAACCAGACCACACCCAAGGTCTGTAATCATCTCACCCACCACCCAGTAGACCGAAGTGGTCTAACTCCAAGTGGTTCTCATGTCACCGTGCCCTGGCTCCTCCCCAGCAGCAGACGGTCTGTGTGCGCGCACACATGAAACCCATGAAGGACCATCAGATCAGGATGCAGTACTGTACTGTAGTGGCAGTTTCAAAGCTTGATATCATTCATGTCACACTACTGTGTTTTCAATACAGATACCCATATTTTGAGAATGCCTTTAAAAGTGGGAGCTGGATTCAGCGCCACAACCTTACAGCAATGAGAAAAGAGAATGACTTGAAGAAGCACTATATGTAGATCCGTAGCTATCTGATGCGAATGAATGCCTAAAGAATGTTTTCATATTGGATGCGTTTGAATTCTTTGCGATTGCTCATGAATTGTATAATTGTAAACCTGGAATTAAACATATTAACATGACCGAGTTACTGCCTAATCATTCGGGACTCGGTTGCAATTAAATTTCCTGCCCTACAATATCCGTTTCCTTCAGCAGTGTTTGTAGTTGGTTGCCGTCTAGGGATGCTGCAATGAAGAGAAGGTTGAAACTTGAGTAAGGGGGTTGGGACTGTTTTACATATCACTTGGCTTATACCCATTATCAAATTGAATGGGTATGAACACCATTTCACATCATTCTGAGCGATGTGGTGAAACGATAACGCGTCTTTGACACAGATCAACCCTGAACCACGTCCTTCCTGAACCGTGTGGGGGAGGGTGTATCCTGCCTGAAGGGCGCTTGCTCCGTGCCTCTTCCGATGCGTCTCCTTAAACAAAGCAGAATGGGTCTCTTGTTTACCTCCTACATGCTCCACATACTTGAAATGACCAATGCAAATACATTCATTCTTAGTTGCAACAGAGCACTGTGTCGACCGAGTCTTACCCCAACACCATGGCAACTACATTATAAATGAAGTTTTACTGAAAGTATCCATCAGATCGGAGCAAAGGTGATTTTGTTCAAATGTGTGCATACACAAGTAAGCAACATTCATTTTGTAAGTTACTTGAAATCACTGGCAAAAGGTAAAACAAAGTACTTTAATATTGAATTTATTGGCATTTTAATTTTAAATACACAATAACAAATTTAGAAAGTGTAAAGCATTCTAATACAGCTCGTTTTGGTTTTTTTGGGTGGTAAATCTATTTACAAAAGGCATATTCAAGTTTGATAGAAACTGTACAGTCACGGGGGGGTCAGGTAAGTAAGGCAAGTGGGGTATGTATTCACATAGGTATGCAACCATGGGGAAACTGAACCACGAGGTTGTTGGCAACATCAGTGAAGATAACAGGTCAAAACATCTTCTCTTCATACATCATGTTCCATAGATGGTTTCCCAATTCAAAGAAACGATCAAAACAACCAAATATGGGGCCTCAACTGTAGAAATCATTGACCACATCATTTCCACATGTTTTGCGTAGAAAAGAAAAAACTGGAAAAGAAACGCAGCCAAAATGATCTTTGGAATCAGTCGTTTGTGCAGGCTCATGTTGTCATGTCATGGGTGTTTCCTTCCAAAGACCTTAGGCCTTCTTCGTTTTACCCATATGGGAGCTTCCGTTCTCATGGTGGGCAGAGCCGTTGCTGCTGCCATTGGTGGCCCCATGGTTGATGCCATTCTCATGGTGCTTGCCATTGGTGTACTCCGCGGTGCCGTTCAAGATTGGCTTAATGTCCTGTTTTGGCAGCCGCTTACCCTTCACGTAAGCCTGGACCCAGAAATTGGAGAAGAGCACAAAGAAGAAGGTTCCATACATCCAGATGAGGTGGAGAATGATGGGGAACTGGTAGTCGCAGCTGTCCATGAAATAATACTGGGTAGCGTGAAGGGATACCAAGACAAACTGGACCTGTTGGGTGAAAATCAGCCAAATATTTACTATAATTGTACAGGAATTTGTCTGAGTGACTTCAGGTTCACAAAACCTGCTGACACGTGGTACAAAGACAGGACTTCATGTACAGTGCAAGATATACCGCAGACAAGTCTCGACATACATTCAACATACTTTGCAGATCAGCCACCAGATATCAGTACTGATAAATGAGCGACAAAGAAAGTTGCACAAGGCTAAACGTACCAGCTGAATGGCAGTCATGTATTTCTTCCACCAGAGGAACTTCTGGAAGCGTGGTCCAGCAGCGGAAAGGCCATAGTAGAAGTACATGATGATGTGGACGGTGGAGTTCACCATGGCATGGAAAGATCCCATTCCCCCTGGGGTAATCACAAACAACATTAGACCAACTCAATTACTCAAATATTCTTGGTTAATTTCTGCGAAAAAAGGAGGCTGTTGTAGTTGATTGTATCTTTGAAATTCAATGTTTTGGTCTGCAGACCTTTCAAGACACACTAGATAGGTATGCAGGATGAAATACCACCTTAAGATTTGATCAACTATAGTCTACAGCTCCGGACTGCTTCCCCCCCCCACCCCATTAATAATTTTCTTAGAGGTCTGACAACTGAAGATGCAGTTACTGTGTACTCACCAGGAGCATAGCCAACTCCCCACCACCAAGTCCAAGGCATGATGGAGTGGTGGAAGATGTGTAGGAAGGTGATCTGGCCGCGCTTCTTCCTTAACACAAAGAAGATCTGACCCACAGAGAGATATTTTGGAATTAAAGCCAAGTTGTCCTCACCAAAAGAATTAGATATAAAAATGGTGCACTGAGACGGTGGCTAAGACAGGTAGGGGCCTTACCGTGTCCATAAGTTCAATTATTTTGGAGAACCAGAACAGCCAAGCTACTTGGACCATCTAGTGAGGAGCATACGGACTTGTGAGCGAGTCAATGTGTGTAAAGAGTCATTTAAAGAATCATTTAATTCAATGTTAGTCAGAGTTTGATGTGCTTGGTAGTGTGGGGGGGGGGATCTTACTCGTAGTGCTTGAGGGCTGTCGGAGGTATCGACTGCATCACATCGCCAGGTATACGTTGTGGCCCAGCCAGACATCAGGAACTAAGTAACAAGACAATGAACTTTAGCCACTTGGGGGATATACACTGAATTCAAGTTAGCAGTCGTGGTTAAGGATAAGAAAATGCCAACACTAATCCTTTTTGGATCCAATCGAAAAAGCAAATTAAAACCATGCTCCAAATCTACAACAACAACAAAACCTGCCACTGTGTGAAAATCTCCAATGAGACCGCATCCAAATCTATAAGAAATGATAACCGAAACTAAATTCATTACACATCTTTGAATGTTGAAGACTTTCCATTCTGGTTTCGTACCTCGTAGACGATGAGAATCGACAATGCCACTAGGGCAAAGTTGTAGACGATCATGGCTTCCTTTAGCTGGAAGGGCTTGCGATTGGCCATCATGCGAGGCCCAAGGTACAGTACAAAGAACAGGTAGCACAGCAATATTACAGTCATGGGAACAGGACTCTGCATCAGTGGATAGATCTTTAGCCGCGGGTCTAGGAGAAAAAGTTAGGAAAAAAGTAATAAAACAAGAACAACCAAATTCTACATAAATATCAAAAACATTAAACCGCACAGGGACAAGTAAGCTTTTTGTATTTAGTCAGGTATATCAGTTGGCAAGATGACACCTACCAATTCCCGCCAAGAGAAAGTCGTAGATATCCATGACATGCGAGCTAATCTCCTGAAGCATTTTGGCCTTCTGGTATTGTCACCCAATTACCTGTGGAGAAACCAACAAGAAAAAAGCACACTGTTAGTTTGATCCAGCCAAACCCAAACATAGAAATGTTTCCACTAGTCCTGTAAAAATTCTAACAGCAATTAAAAGAGGTACATAACACTCAATTCAAGAAATGAAGTTACAACATTGTTTTGGCCTAGGACAGTCCAATTAGTATGTCCAAAACCTAAACTAAGTTGTGATCCATGGCATCCATGACAATAAATGGAAGAAGCACTACTTGGACATGTGTTGTCTTCTCCAGCCAGATGGCAATTGTCTATTGTAGTCTTACTGGGTGTGGAAAGGAAACTTTGAATGTACCATTCCACATTTCCTATTTTTCTCCCCATTCATTTTCTATGTATTTGCATGACATCACGGATTATGCATGTTTATGACTTGTGAAAACAATAGTACACTTTCTCTTAGCAAACGTAAGATTCAGCACTATTCCCCCTTTAAGAGTCAAAAATTGCATAAATAGTTCTCATTAAATAAAATAACATCTTTATTTCACGGCTTGTTACTTCCTAGTAATCACAAGTGACCAATGAATGCCTTCGAGGTGGTGCATTTTCTTCAGTTTCCTGATTCAGCAGGAGTGAAATGTAATTACTGGGTAATTGCAAGGCAGAGCAGCTCAACCCTGGCGAGACTAAAAAAACAAACAATAAAGTCCCAGGGTGCTTTGCCGCAGCTCCAGCCACTCATCAGACATGGCCTGACACTGGAGGGGAGGTGCTACAGTGAACTGGGAGGACATCCCTTATCCCACAGATAACCACTGATTCTGTTTGGGACCGACTAGTACGGGAGCCAGGTCAAACGTTAAGAGTCACTGCAAAACACACAATACCCTTTCTGCTCTCCCCAAATGAACCCGACAGCTAAAAGGAAGATCAAAAAGGGACATTTGTGATCTTTGTACTGAGAAACCTGCCTAACACATATTCAACCCTGACACACAAGTTCTTGACAAACAAAAGCCAATGCTCCTTCTAATTACCGATATGTGCAGACATATTTATTGGAAGACTGAACACCGCAAGATGCATCAATTAGTTCAACCACAAATATGAGAGAAATATTCCATCAGTGGAAAGAGCCAGGAGATACAGTATGTACACTGAAATATTGCTATGCTTTTCAGGCATTTCTAGTCTTGACAAAGGCTCACTATATCAGATCTCAACTCTGTAAAGCGTAACCACAATGTAAAGGGACATGCAGGGTGCGGTCTCCTCTCACCACACTGGACCAAGAGGGACTCATTGTTCAATGTGCAATCTACAATCCTAGAGTTTTAACTGCCCAAGAACTAAAGAACAACCCTCCCTAAGCCAACAAAATTAGCAGCTAATACCATGTCCTGGAATGAGGGGCAGGAGAGTAGAGCTTAGGTAGGTGCTGTTTAGGAAATGGCAAAAAGTACAGAACTAATCCTTTCCATAAAAAAAAGACCGTAGCAAAATCTTAATGGATATGCTGTCATTGACAACAATACATTTCATAATACATTTTGCTTGGTCTGAGCTTAAGTTCAATTTATGTATATAACACACTTAAAAAGCAACACTTGTTGACCAAGGTGCTGTAAGAATCTTAACAGAGCATATTAAAGAGGTGACAGAACAAGCCAAAACAAACACCAATATAACACAAGGACACATGCCAAAAAGAAACCTACAAACAAATCAGCTTAAGAATGGCAACTTTGTGGTGGAAACAAGATAATTTCACCAAACGCTGTCTGTTGGCGAAACATTTCCAACGGTATTGTTTCTTAGGGGATGTAGGACATCAGATATGAGAAAAGTGTCTGGGGGGGAGAGCAGTGTTGCTTGGCATCTACCTTACATCATACAAGTGACATTAACATGCTTCATTCATTCAGTTTCTAACCACCTACCTGCAAACTTAAACAAGTCAAACAGATTATCCTAAATTATTATAAAGTCATTACAGAATCTCTAACCTACACTGAATGTACAACATATTAGGGACATCTTCCTGATATTGAGTTGCAGCCCCTTTTGCACAGTCCACATCTCAGTTGTGTCAAAGCTTATAAATCCTTCTCCAACTCGTCTGCTTCGCTTTGCAAAAAGGGATAATGGCTTTTTATCTGGATTCACCTCATCAGTGTACCGTATTGTGCAGAATATGAGACAGGATTTTTTTCCTAGAAGAAAATCTGGGAAAGGGGCGTCATCTTATTTCCAGGGTCTATACTTTGAAATGTCATTATACATTCACAACAACAGATTGCGCCAAACGAGTGTTCCCCAAGCGAGCCACCGTCTTTCTCTCTGTATCTCCCTCTCCCTCACACTACAGACAGGTGCAAAACACACACACACACACACACGCACGCACGCACGCACGCACGCCAGGCACACACGACAGGCACCTGGAGAGATGGAGACACGCGACCAGCTCGAACAAAGTGGCTCAAAAGTCAGACAAGTAAACAAACAGAGGAGGAGTTACGATGGCAATTTTAAGATCATGGCAATCAACAAAGCTGAGTCATCAAACCACTGTCGAGCAAGAAATATGACGTTACAGATGTAATGTTAGAAGATGGCGCGCCCAAAAAGACAACAGTCAGAGAAAAGCTTGCCGCAGTCCGCAAAGCGGCCGCTTCCAGGAGATTGACAGGAGGGTGTGAATACGTGACTAAAAAACATAATGGCGGTATATCCATTACCAGAGCTGTCATTCAGCTCAAAGCCTTGGAAATCACCAAAGAGCTCAACATACAGTTTTTATTCAATGTTTTTTCTAATAAAACATTTACCAAAACAAACAGCATCATATTGTTTTATTCAATGTGCTGTTGTTTTTTATAAAAGATGATTTGACCAAAAGATGATAAAAATAACAGCCTACATTGTTTTATTCAATGTGTTTTTATTTTCATTACGGTATATTCAAATAAAATGATTTTCTTTATACAAACAAGATTTGGTCTTCAAAAAAGTATTTAAAAAAAATAAATATTGGAAAAAGAGGGCGTATCTTATATTCAGGGTCGTCTTATATTCTGACCAATACGGTAAGTGTCGGTACTATTTTGATCATTCGGTGTATATTTAGGTCAAAAGTGATGCCTCGAGGCAGGAACACACCTACACACCTGAACACACCAACAAAGACAAGACAGATTATATCTCAAAAGCGGGAAATTCCTCTTCCTTGCAGACATGCACGCTTTGCTCAACTCAGGATCTTAAAAGAGCATACCATAGGGCTACGTCAACCCCTGGGTATATTCTGGTTGAACTTCCTGTTAAGATTCCTTGTGATGACGGCAGCATTCCAAACCAATGTGTACAGACGTTTGCTACACCGTCTCTCGACTTAATGCACATTTGCATCACAACTTACTTTCGGTTGTGGGGACAAGTTCATTGGAGTCCATCCACTTGCATATACAGGTCTCAGTGTTTCACCAATAGTATGAATGAGCATGCCGTTTCAATGACAGGCCAATCAGGAAACTCATACAAATAGCTGCGGTTCTTTTTTTGAACTGACGATGAGGCGTATTGGCAGGTGTGCCTCACGTTTCAACATGAGTACCATCATGTCTGTGGTCAGAGCAAACATCAAGGTGCAGTCTGGTGCAGTCTGATATCAACCACATCTGTCTTGTTCCGAGGGAAAATGCTGAAGAGTTAAGTTAAGGAAGCGAGAATTGTTATTCTAATTAACAGTTCTAATCTAAGGATGAAGTGTCACGTTATTGTCATACAGTGACATTTAAAAAAATGTCAGTGGCAAATCAATTTGAGGGTATTAACTATATTGAATGAAGAGTTAATAGTATTTAAGGCTACAATCCTCCCTAAATCACAAATGACATGGGTTATCCATTTTAACACGTGAGCAAGTTAGAGTTGGAGTGCCCAGGGTGATTATATGAGATGTTAGTTCTACCATGAAATTTGGCTCATTTGGGTTTAAAATGTTAAACATTTTGACTATCTAAATTAATCTTCCAATGCTCATGTTCACAAATACATATGTAAACTACTATATGAAAAGAATGAAAAAGTGTAAGCGTCCAAGTCATGGAGACAAATCTACCAAGAAAGGAAACGATACTTCCATATCCCAAGGCACCAAGGAAGATACCAGTTATAGGAAAATTAAAATGAAGTTCATTCCATTCCAGCTTGGTGAAACCAGAAAACTTGGACAATAGACTGGCCGAGCCATGTCATAAGTACAATAAACAGTGACACCACCGACTTTGCTGTACTCACTACTCTGACACTGCTATACAATCTTGTGTATCTGGTTATCACAGCAAACTCAAAACACATGCCATCACACAACTGCTTCTAATCTCCACCCATTCAAATCTTAAGTGTTATTGTCTCAAAATTGTGACCAGTCGTCTAAAGACGTCCTTGGGGAGTTTTGTCATTGTGCAGTGGCTGCAAAGTCAGCAATACTAGTGGTACTTCCACAAGAGGACTGTGGAATACAAGGAACTTCTCATTACTGTGAGGAGGGTCAAAAGTGTCACTGTGCAGTCTTAATTTCCATGACACACAGAATGAAACAATAAGCTGTAGACACATGACATGACCACTTCAGCACTGCTATCATAAGACAACTAATTCAATCCCTGCTCAGGAGATTTTTACATCAAGTTTGAGGACTAGGCTATCTGTGTCCAACTATTATTTATGTTTTACTGTTGGTACAATGGATTGAGTGACTGACAGCATTGACTGTGCCAACATGTTCCACATACCATGTTGGGCCACCCCTACAAATTAATCTGTAGCAACCATGACAACAAGGTGGCTGGTTTACAACTCACATGGAGATATAGTACAGCGGAAAGGGATGGGGAACATTTGCTATGAGAGCCAAGTCAATGAATCATAGGGATGGAAAAAAGGAGCTCACACCCACAAGGTAAGAGTTAATGATGAACAAACTGGAGCAGACAAAAAACAAAATCCACCAGGACAGAACAATAGCCAGGAGCCCATTAGTCAAACACACAGTAAAACATCAGTTATAAAAAGGACTTCCAGGAGGATACTTTAACAGGACAACCAGGGATGTTCTTTCAAACACCACTAGCTCTTGAGGAAAGAAGTTGAAACCACCAAACAAACATGGGCTTGAAAATCCACAGGCTCAACAAGTGGGCCAACATGAGACCTAAGTTAGTTACCCAAGTTTTCCCTCTATAAAACATTGAGCGACTTACCTTGTTGTGACTAGACTTGTCCCCGTCAATCATCAAAAGCCAATGACTGCCAGGGTCGACTCCTGTTTCACGGCAGGGCAAAGCCTCTTCGTAAACTAAACAGGCCGGGGCGGCAGCAGCAAAAGAGAGAAAAACAGAGCGAGGAGAGAGGGATGGGGAAAGGGAATGAGAGAGTAAACTGACAGTGTGACTGGTACTGCAGTCCTCCAAGTACCCACCCTCCCTGACTCACACAGCGGATGAATAACTAGCTCAGCGAAAGAGAGGGAGGGAAAGAGGTTGAGCAAGAGAGAGAGAGAGAGAAAGAGCAAGAGAGTGTCTAAGCAAGCGCCCACGAGTGCAAGCAGGGTGAGAGTGAGCGAGGGAGAGAGTTGGCCCTCACTTCAACTTACACTGCAAAAATACAAATATAAAAATGAAAAGATGGTAGGTGACTGGCCACTTGGTGACTGCCACCCTAATCCCAACAAGAGTGAGTTTCCCCATTGACCCTCTCGCTCACCCCCTCACACACACACACTCATACACATGACTATGGAGTTGCCCTGTAGGTTTCGCTCAGGGGCAGGCTGATAATATTATTCACAGGCAGCGGGCGAGCAATCAGTGGCGACTCTGTTATCATGAAGGGGGCCATTGTTACGCCTTGACCAGCTCTATAGCAGGCCAACACCCATAAAGCAAAGCTAGCATACATTTCTCTCTCCATCTAGAGGGACAATCAATGTCATGACTAAAATGCCAGAAACAAGTCAAGGAGTAGCTGCAAATTATGCGTTTCTTTTAGTCAAGACAACTAGAAGGGTGGTGTTTACACGCCGCCACACAGAGCATTCAGGTAGACTGTGTCAGCCTTAAAGACAATATACTAAAATGTCTTAGCAAATGCTTTCCTATGATTCAACTTTCTGGGCCTTAAATTGTCCAATTGGAACCTAATTATGTTCTTTAAAAACAATTTACTGTTTACTGTTCACCCAAAAATGAAAAACCTGTCATCATCTACTCACCCTCATGCCAGTTGAAACAAAGGTGCAGTTTCTTTGTCTACATACACACACAGAGATGTTGCCAGCACAACTCCATAGCAGCCATCTCCAAAACAACTGAAGTCAATGGTGAATGGTGAATCCAATTATTCAGGAAATCAGTAGTGATAAAACGTATGCTTATGGCTCCATTTACCCGCTGTGAGACAGACCGGCCCCGCTACGTCTCTTTATTATGGTGATGCAAAAAACCATCATGGTTACTTACATCAACAAGAAAGTAGCCCACGGCTTTCTTCCTGTCCAGTGTGTGTTGGATGCAATCGCGCCGTTGTTTAAAGTCTGCGGTTGCCGTCTGTTGCCTCAGTTGTGTCGGGTGGAAGTGTCCGCTTCTTTCTGCCTCCTTGATCCGGTGTATCGCCAAACTGAATACACTCTGTCTGACAAAACCGGCCCAACACTACATACTATTGACACTGCATAATGGAGAATTATTGATAATCATAGAAAATAACACCATCTTCTATTGTATGATCTGGTGAGTGTTACGTTAGAAAGTGTCTATGCAGCAGATGCATACGCGTGGAATTTCCACCAGCATGTCATACTCTGGAGTGAGGAGTCTGGCTCAGCCTTCGCCATACCCCATACCCCAGAAAGGCCATACCCCATGGTCAAAGCATTGACTTCAGAAGTGTAAAGTGACCTCCTTATGAAGCTAAGCTCAAGAGCACATTTCAATTAAAGTTTTTTCCTTGCTTCTGCTCAGGGCCAACAACATTCTGGACAAAAGACAGTTCTCGCAAGTTCATAAAGCATAGGAACATTTATTTTAGTCCCTTGCATTCACAACTTTTAAAACAAGTCAACAGCATGACCTAGTTCACTCTTTATCTTGCATGACAACTTCTATATTCCTACACCAAATGAATTAATGAATGTCAGAGATACACATTCAGTATACTGTAGATGTCATATAAATGAACACGAGTCTTAAAGGGTAAAATCAATAACCCACATTCCAATCAAGCCAGCAGGTTGACAAATTCACACCGCAGAAAGAAAGGTGTCACTGTACTTTTCCAAGATACATGACCCTGGTGACAACACCATCACAAATCATGAGGACCACTCCTCTCCTCAGTCCAGATACTCCTGACAGAAATGTGTCTGGAGATGTCAACCAAGATAAAATAGGTTTTATTCAAAAACAAAGTTTGTCTCATAACACACTGGTTACAACTCAGTGTTATCAGGACTTGTTTTGCCGCTTCGTCATCCGAGGCACTTTGAAGTCACTACCGGAACATCAAACTCATTCGACACTCAAACATCCCCATCTTATGCTAATGTATGAGCTATGACATATTTGTTCCATGGGAAAGTAACACCAATGTCATTATAATAATTTGAGCATGGCGTATCCTGAAAGCCATTTAAACAAACAGCTCATCATGACTAGACCTCATCATGTCAATAGTAAAAAATGCCAATGAACTTGTGTAACCAAACTACTAGTGGTAGTAACTGATAAACATTCCCCCCTCAGCATGAGAATGTGGCAATACAACCCCTACCTGCATGTATTCAGACAAGGCAGACCACTCTGCCTATTCAACATTTTGTCTCATTCTCTGCAATCCCTCCCCACTCCTCCCCATTCCCTCTGCAGGTCTCTGACGAAGGACTCAGATTTCTGGAACTTTTCACAGACAACATGGTGTATTATGCAGAAATGGACCACATTATGAATGAGCTCAGCCTAACCCCACGCTCAGCGGCCGGCAGTCATTCACTTTCAATAAGAGCTGGCGACGATGAGCAGCCGACACTGTGGCAGCAGCGAGCAGTGTGATGCCCGCGACCAGAGCAAGGAGAAGAAGTTGAGCTACGGTTAACTTAGCGGTAAGCTGCAACCAATTGCAGACAGGGATTGACTTTCTTACCCCTGTAAACATCTTGCTACGTACTAAAGTTCCTAGCGAATATTTGTTCCATAATGACAATGGAGGAGAATAAATCTCCGGTTTCCCGGAGCTTCATGACCCATCATTTGTTTACCGGGACATAAACAAAGAAACATTATGCTTGGAAAAGTGTTAGAGATAGTACGATCTCTGGTAATCGTGATTAGGCCTACTATGCAGTGTTGGGAAGTGGCTAAATTAAATGTACTGAGCTACTAGCTTAAATACAAGTGGCAAGTAGGTGGTAGCATTATTTTAATGTATATATAGGAATGAAAAAGGGGCACACATTTTGCTTTTCATAATGAATAAATTAGTTGTAATAAATAAATTACAAATTCAATTAATATCAGCCTCTAGTTGTGTTATTCACTATTTTATAGTATGTTCAATAATTAGGCTATTTATCTATTTTCATGAAGCTCAAAAATAGTTTGGGTACCTACTTTGGAAACATAGACTAGGTCAATTTTGCTCACTAAATAATAAACAGGGGAAATGTGGAAAATAGTTTGATTTAGAGTTTTACCGAACATTTTGCTAGCTCTGACTAACATACTCTCCGCTAGCACAGCATGTGTTGTTGTTTGCCTGTGCAGCGTAAATGAGCTGTCATCATGTGATAAAGAGAGTGTATGTTAGTCAGAGCTAGCAAAATGTCCGCAATTTGTCAATATTTTCCACTGGAAAATTCAACAAGTAAAATGGCGATGTGCACAGTATGCAAGGCGTTTCGTTACGAGGAGTGGCACTAGGGTTGCCAAGAACCTGCCATTGCTCTTGAAATTGTGAGCAATACTAAGTTGCTACTGCAATGTGTAGCCGACTTGTTTGAACTTCTTTTGTTTACTGTGTAGCTGCTGCTCCTTTGATTAAACTGTAATAGTAATTCTTGTTTATTTTGAATGTTTAGTTTTTAAGTTGATGGTGTACTACTGTTTTATACTGTTACTGTACCGTCTTATTTTACTAAATTGTGGCTGCACTTTAATAATGTATTAAAGGAATTGTTGTTTATTTCTGGCGCTTCTGCTGTGAGTGCAGGGTAATGCACATGTAGAAATGACAACAGCTCAGCAAGTGCGGGTGGTGGAAGTGAAAGTTAATTCACATGATGGTGTCCATCAGCCAGTATCCACACATTAATGTGGGATGAGGGAGGGAACCACCCTAGGATGAGCAATTAATTAGAAACACTTGATACCACCCCAAAAAAATAAAAATAAACACGCACATACACCCCATTGACCAAACTGAAATGGGTAAACCATCAACAAACTTGGTATATGGGACAAGTGTAGAGCAGACTTGGGATGATGCAAGACTTAGAATAACACTTTCTACCACTTGTCTGTTAGGAATGTCTACCTGGCCGCCAGTATGAAAGGAACTTTGATGCAATCATTTCAACTATGCAACACTTAAGTTACAAATTGTTAAAATTGTTAAACAATTGCGATCTTCTGATATGGGCATCCTATGCCAAGAGAATATTTTTAGGTAATGTTGTCACGTGACCTCTAGAATACAGTTTCTTAAAATCTGACCTTTGAAAATATGCAGTTGTCAAAGGCATGAAATATAAAATAAAAAAAGGTAGATTCAATGCCTCAATTCAAACAAAAAAAAGTATTACAAAAACAATATTATTATTATTAGTAGTAGTAGCAGTAGTTATAATAATAATTACACAGGGTAATGAGTAATACAATATCAGATGAGTTCATTTCATAAATAAGTCTAAATATTGTTAGTTTAATGGTAATGGAATGACGAATGATCACAATGCATTGTGGGCAAGGTGCGCTCCCTCAGCCCTCAAAGGGTTGATCTCAGAAAGTTCACTTGAAATGAAATAGCACTTCAGATGGCAGTGGGGATTCTAGGGTGGCCGACAGGTGCAAATGCACTTCAAGGGCCCAAAGCAATTGCATTAAGAGAAACGTGCTGCAAATTCAGAAACTAAGCTAAATGTAAAAACACTTTCTAAAAAAACACAATCTAAAGCAAATACAACAACGGAAACATGCTGCAAAAGAAGAAATATGCTGCAGAATGCCAAAGCAAATACTGTACATTGAAAGGGAAAGCGCTGCAAATTAAAAAACACATGCAAACCATGATAACAAGTGCAAGAGAAAACAGTCTGGAACACAAATGTTCCAGCCCTCTAGGGGACCACTAAGTGGAATATGTTGATTTTCAATGAGATGAGTATTTCAGCTATTAGACCCTATCATCTAGATCAGGGATGGGCAACCATGTGTCATGGAGGGCCGAGAGTCTGCAGGTTTTCATTCCAACCAAAGATTACACCAGGTGATTTAACTGATTAACACAGCATGGCACACGGTTGCCCATTCCTGATGTAGATGTTATGCTTGTCTAAGGGTTGCTGGTGCAGTCTTGGTCACAAAACATTGGGTCATTGTGCTGTGGTATCGATCTTTATAAGGAGACAAAGGAGATGACAGGAAGCTTTCTTCTTCCCGCTGCCAAACTAAACACCCACAAGTGTATCGCTTTGGTCCCTTGTAGTCTCTTGTAGTTTACCCGCTGGTCTGTCTCTCAACGGGTAAACGGAGCCCTATTACTGGTTGACAAGATAGGTGGGTGTGTGGAGGTGGGTGAGAAGAGGCAGGATGATGGAACTTAGCTCATGTATTGTGGTGGCTGGTGACATATACTAGCAGATCGTCACAGCGTTTGCACCCGTCAACCACCAACGGATTCCCCCAAGGGGAACTGCCAAGGGGAAGTCAGGTCAGGCTAAAATGACTAATGAAACGTTCTGGGGAACATTGAAGTAGACATTGTGAAAATGAGGATCTTCTGGAACTAGTGGTGTGCAAAAGTCTATATTTTTCAAGGTCGACTAGTCGGTCTCAAGACAGGCTTATATTTTAAATTACGCTGTACTGTGGATAGGCTTAAGAATACATTTATTGTCTAGCATAATAATGAAAACGCATGAACTGATCAATATCAATTATCAATTATTTATTCTTAAATTAATTAAGAAAGGCAAAGAGAAATGTAAAATATGTTTCTGGTCTATTTCTTCCTTTGTGCTCATGTTGAACATGGACCTGCAGCCTTGGTCTAGTCTACCAAATATGAATAAGCTATTGCACACGTGAACGACTAGCAGTCTACCTAGCAAAGCACTTCACCCCACACAACTCCACCAGAGCTGCTCAGTGACTAACGGAAGACTGTGGTTGTGCCAAGTATGGGCGCGAAACAGGGCGTTTCGTAAAAAGACCACGCACCCTCAGCAAAAAACCTTCCCTGAGAAAACCAGTTTGAAAATGATCTCGAGAACATTACAAACGACCCTGTAAGCCAAATTTGCTTCCATTGGGTTGAAGCGTGTACACCTCTAAATATCGGTTCTCCTCTTGCCTCAAACGTTAAGTCACCCTTCAGAGAGGTCGTTGACATTGGGGGGCTGATGAAGCGATATCATGCAACGCAGTCCCACGCCACTGCTTCAGTATTACCTCACGCATTACCTTCAGAAATACAAACTGGGCTGGTGACCTTGAGGCCCCTTCTCTCAATCCCAGAGCGGTTTCCTAGTTACCTCTAATGTTTACATGTCCACACGGACTCGAGAGATCCATCATCTTAACTTAGGGGACGGTCGTTTGGGAACAACCGAGGTTCAGCTAGTAGAAGACGTTCAACGTGCATGAATTAAATGTACAGTGTGTTCTGGGACAAAATGATATCTGAACGAGGGCAGACGTCCCAAGTGCAGATTACACGGAGCAAAGTGTTGGAACAACAAGCTGTCCCTCTGTTTTCCTGCAGTTTTCAGCATTTGGCAGTGTTACAACATTGTACCAGTAGGTCTAAGTTTAAACGTTGAGATAGTGATCAGTTGTCCACAAGGTCAAAGCTATACTAGAAATCTTATCACTAACTGGGAACAACTACAGCGTCAGACTTCTTGTCTTTCTTAAAACTCCTATGGTGTCACTACACTGTGGTTTATTTTGCTGTGGTAATAGTACATTATACTTCTAAAACGTATTACACGGGTACAAAAATAGCTACTCGCAAGGAATGGCTCATCTTTTAAGAGTTCAACTGCTTTTGCGCGCGCACACACACACGCACGCGCGCGCACACGCACGCGCGCACACACACACCGTTCTGTCGAGATGTACGACACGCACACACGACATTGACATAAAGTTTTGACAGTCAAATTACCATCTGCCTTCACAGTGTTTGCCAATGAGCCCGTCTTTGCGTCTGTCCCCAGGCCGAGAGGCGGTAAGACGCCGAGACAACTCAACCAGGCGTTAACCGGCAACGAAGAGTCATACAAAATGGCCCGCGTCTGAAAAAGCCCGATAGAGACGGAAATCAAAATAAATAAATAAATAAATAAAGATCACGTTTAGGGCGACGCGCTACACCTAATAACTCACGTCTCAACCTCGGTAACGTTACGTACGATACACGTCCGCACTGTTAAGTCGCATCCCGGCGCCGCCGAAGCTCGTTGTTCACGTCCGGGTAGCTGTAACAACAGAATAAGGTAGTAACGCTGCACCGCGACGAAACAGGATGAGCTCCCCGTTAGATCGCATCACCTTCCGCACACGGTCTCAAGGCGGTCCGACGAGAGACCGCGCCTGAAGCCGCCCCGGTGCCGCACGGAACAACACGGGGAGATTCTGCTCTGGATACCGGTCTCGGAAGTTACTCACCTGGAATAGACCGGCGGAGAGCGGGGGAGAGATGTGGCTCGGACACCTGACACCTGACCGAGCCCTGTGATGGAGCTCGAGAAGGTGGAGTCGCCC